>JAKRBP010000131.1:168153-178367 GCA_022398575.1 Heliothis subflexa | reverse complement strand
AAACAAACAAAGTTTTCCTCTTTATAATATTATAGTATGGATATAGATGTATACGTCCTGAAATATTAATAATATTTTTGTTGTCAAAAAAAAACTATTCTAATAGTGTCTTAATTTGCATTTTTTTTACAGTCAGAAACTTATTATTGTTAATCCATAATACAATTAATTACGCCTGGACTTAAAAAGACTGTGACCCTTGAGTTTGTTTGTGTGTTTCTTCTCAGTAAGAGAAGATTGGAAATACCGGTCTCGTTTAGTTTAAAAATATTGACGTGTAAAAGTGTTTTGTTAAACCTTTTAAAAGAAATAAATATGACCTCATATTTTTAGGTAAAAACATTCAATAGAATGCACGTTGCCTTTAGAAGAATTAATTAATAATAAATAAACAATATAGGTTCATAGCTAACTACTATAATACGATTTGAAATTCTAATGTCTACAACCGCAGTATTAAAAAGCTGAATCATTGGTTGTAGTCGTTGCCAAAACAAAATTCTTTAAATACAAAAATTGTATAAGTGTTAATTTGCAAATGCATGTCATACGAAGTAACTTTGACTGTTTTTAATTTAATAAAAGAATAATAAATTAGTGTTAATATCTTACATGAATTCATTACCAAATTGACGTCATGAGACATTTTCGAGAATTGAATGTAATTTTGCTATTTTTGACGAGGAGTTTCCACATCATTAAAAAAAGGCAATTATGAGAGCCACATAACACGAGGTGAAAGTAAACTTGGGTATAAAAACTTATAGTAAAGATTTGATCGAAAAGATCTTAGGCGACGACGTGACTGACATCCCTAACGTGCATACGATAAAGCATTACAAATAATCAAAAAATCATGATCGGGACTTGAACTTTTGGCCTGGTACACCATACTTGAATGAATCTAGAGACTGAAATCAGACTAGTATTTTAGTATATACCTATTGTATATTTGAATGGTTGAGTATTTTTTTAAATATTGAGGTGTGATTCAGTTTATTTTCTTTAGGAGCCGCTGAGCATGTGGGACCTTCATATCATATTCTTTTAAAATATTAAGCTAGCGACAAGTTTCTAAAACCAGTCTAGTAAGTGCGTATACGTTTACCACCACCAATAAATAAACTGCCGCTGAGTATAGCGTCTTTGCATTCTATATCGTGATATAGTGGGCTCGCCACTCAGCTTTGCAACAGTAAAGCTATTTTTGTCGAAGTGTAAAAGTATACTGGAATGCGCAACTCGAAAACCACTTTCAAATTGAAGTAAAACTACATCAGCGACTGCTTAACAAGACATTGTCTTTCAGGGATTATCTGAGAAAATAATTTGTCGCATTTTATATTTATAATTAACATTTTTAAGCCAGTTCTATAATTTTAAATCGCCAATTTGGCTGCCAGCAAAATTGTTTGTATGTCAATTTAGATACATTGTTTAAAATAAACCACCCTTGATTGATATAAATTAATGAGCACATGTTCGTAATTGACGATTCATTCACCTTACAAGGTGTCATATCATCCGTCTCTTTTATTTTACATAAATCGTGTCATGTAAGAATGTGACGCACGACTTCAACAGTTTACTAATTAACTAAGCTCACAATGGCACGAGGCACGCCGGTCCGATTTTCGACCTTATTGCGCCGGCTCCAATTACTATAATTGCTCAAGACGCGTGCAGCTTGAATGAGCATTGTATGCGTAAACATTAATCAATGCCATGGGTACGCTGGTGAAGGTCATCGAATTCGTGGTATTCTACGCTAATCTTCGACAGGCGAATAGATTCAATCGAACATTAAAATACTAGTAACAGATTGAATACAATCGGAGAACGAGACGGAATAGTTCCATGTCTTACATATATTTTTATTCAACAGCGTAGCGAGGGCGTGTCAACGTCGTATGACCGCGAGATAAACAAAATCTAAGTTATACGAGTTGAATGATGTCCATCGATGTCTTACTTACGGGGCTTGTAGGGTAATTCATTGCATAACAGTAATGTATAGCAAGTTTGAGATAACGTCGTAATAAGATTTTTCGATTGAGCGCGTAATAATGTTTTTATTATCATTCATCGGTCGTGTCACAGCCGATTGGGATAACGTGTGCCACTGCGCAGTTCCAACAAAAAAACCGTGAAGTTTTAAAATTGTGTTTACAGAGCGAGTTTTGTAGAACGAAACACATATTTCGATTACATTATTGCGACAATCTTTTGAATAGTCTAAGTTTTTTTTTATATGCCCATTTTTCTTAAAACAACAGATTATTGAAAATTTTCTCGTGAATAATGGCTCTTCGGTAAACAACTTTACTGCTTCATTGTTAACCAACTGACACAGTTTTAACTCAGGCCTCAAACGTTTTTTAACAATGTTAAATAAAAAATGTTTTTAATTATTATTATTTTAACTACGTTTTATTGAAAAACATGGTGAATTTAAACTTGTATGTTTACCTATACAGACCCTATCTACTTTATCCTTACTCTATTTTATCCCATTAATAATAGAACTACATAGTTATTTATAGATAAAAGGGGCTACAATTTCCTTCCTAGTAATTAACACATAGCAATCATGCAATTATTCTTTAACTGAATTTGGCAGTGAAGAACGCGGAAAAATTAACTCATGGTGAATTTAAAACACGAACGTTTAAATAAACTTTTAACTGCGTGAGCGCATTAACGTGCAATCTCAATGTCAGTTAGCTTAGAGCCTGAAAAAGATCGAATCGGAATGTTTCATACTTGAAACGTTATGATTTGTCTAATTTTAAGATTTAAACATTTTAAAATCTTTCTGTTTCACTTTTTCACGGAAGACATTACATTATTATAACGCCAAACTTTTTAATGGTTGCTTGCATTGAATCAACTAAACTAGAGCTGGTACCTCATTTTAATAATTAAAAATGTATGATAAGATTGCATAGGTACATTAAAACAACAAATATCACTTCGAAAGTGTTACCTGATAATCGTCATCTAAAAAATTTGGTACTCCGTTAATTGTGACAAATTAATGTAGGCTTATTTGTCTGTTGCGATATAATAAGATACCACAATATAACAAAATGGCATGATGCCACTTCTTATATTAAACAGTCAACCTGATGGACACTGGCCAAAATGACTCATATTAAGGAATGCCCTTAAAAATATTTTCTAAATCACTCTCGATACAGTTTTCAGGAATACCGTAGAATATATTCCAAACGATATTTCAAAGTACCACGTTTCAATATTACGCGCCATAAATGTTTACAAGAGTATTTTTTGAAGGTGACGCCGTCTGAACTGTCAAAATTATTCCGGGTCTAATATACAAGTTAAATTTAGTTGACCACAGGATTCAAAGTGGGTTCAACTGCTTTGTCAGACAGCATGAAAAACGTTTTAACTTGATTTGAAATTATTCCGAAATAGATTTAGTAATAAAACATGACACACAATCATAAATTATAAAGTTCAGTTATGTCCAATACGCTTGAGTCTGGAATGCGTTTGTTGTTTAGCTGAAAACGTCCACCTAATAAACAGACAGATACAATTTAAGTTTTTGTTTATTTAGCTATCAAATTGATATGGAATAAAATATTAAATCTTACCTTCCATCCAGCCGATGAGTTGCTATCCCCCTTATCCTTAAAATATGGCACATTCTGAACCATCCACTCGTATATTTGTGACAACGTGAGCCTGTTGTCTTGTGCCGAGGTTATGGCCTGGATAATGAGATCAGCATAGGAGAGGTTGCCCCACGCATTCCGACGGGATGAGTTTTTCTTGGTGCCAACGGCAGGTAGTGGAGGTGCACCTAGAACAAGATCCCGGATTAGGGTTTTTGATTTTTTTTTGTTATAAATTATGATGAAGTATCATTAAAATCTAAAAAATAATTCAAATTATTATATCTATCTTGAAACAAATCCTACTTTTCATTTTAATATTTACAACGATGATACAATAAGTTTGATTGAACATAATAAATTCCTTTCTAATAAAAGTGATACTTTTTCCTAAAATCATGTTGTTTTTTTATATAGGTTTTTCTAAATTCTAAATAAAATAGTTTTTTTATATTATAAAAATTATATAAGGAGTTACCTTATCAAATATTGTGTAAATGCATACTGATATCCGAAAAGTTGTATGTAATGATTTCTTATCTTTGGGAATTACGGCTTTCACGGTGACAATTCATTTTAGCCAGATTTTAAACAAAAATTAGATTAATAAAAGTTATGACACTGAATAGAATAGAAATCTTTAATACATCTGTACCTGTATCAGATATAGGTACAGATGTATTAAAGAGCGCTTGTAGGAACTAATGTGATAAAGAAAATACAATTTGTAAGTTTGTTTGTGTGGGGTGATGGCTAGAAATACTGGACTGATTCCAGAAATTCTTTCACACCTTTTTTTATTATCTCGAGAAAGATTATTAAACTCTTGAGTGCATCCAAAATAATCAGCTTCACATAAAAAAACATTCACTTAGTAGAATGCAAAAAAAACTAAAGGTTTTTTATGTATATAATTTTCATTTTTCAGCATGAAATATAAATGTTTAAGAAGGCCATAATTAGCATACAATGCCAAATATAGATTGTGAATGAGTAAAAATATTTAAAAAGTTATAACTAAACGCCACCTTTGTAAACACCATATAACCGTCACGTAAGTATGAAATGTCAACATTTGTTTGTTTTTATTAACAAACCACGTTTCAGAATCTAGTACATGCGTGAATCGTCAATCAAATGACGCGAAAAACCCCCACAATTGCGTGATAGTGACGTAAATATAATACTTCAGTACTAAATAAATAATAACACTTGAATAACCTGTAATGTTTATCTACTGACCAATACTGGTCACATCCCTAGACTTCGTCAAAATGCGTTATCAATAATTCAACGGGTGTCGACGCAACTAATTCCAATTAAGAATATTAAAATAGAGTTTTAGCTGGAATGTGTTTAGTCCGGGATATTATTATATTTCCTGTAATTACAGTTTCATGTAAAACCCGTGGTTGCCTAGTGATTCAAACACTTGCCTCTCAAATACGAATGTGAGGGTTCGATTACAGATCACCTGGAGGAAACCTGGACTTTAAAGTCTGAAATCGTAACGTCAAGCAATGTGATTAACGTTCATTCCTTTTCTGGATGAGAAGTGGCCTGCAGTGGGACGGTAAAAAGGCTGATGTTGATGATGGAATATTTTGCTGAAAATCGAATATTCAAGTACGTGCTAATGTGCTCAGAAAGTTTGAGTGCATTAGCCTTTTGCATCAGCAATGTCAAAGTACTTCGTAGGTGCGTAATCATTAAGTGGATACGTAATGTAGGGTAAATAAATAGTCAAAACAAATACAATGGAAAGGTATTCCTATTATTGAGTACATTGATAACTGTAGTATTTTCATGTGAATTTAAAATGAAGAGTTTGTAAGAATTTTTACGTGGATAAAGTATTTTATGTCCCCACTGAATAAAAATATATTTTTATATTAGGTAATGCAGCGTTTTATATTATAGTTTTTGTGTAATTGGCACGTTATGCATGGTCTACATTACTACTTATTATGACGTAGGTTTTCTTTTCAATAGTTTAGAGATTGCCGTACTTAATATAAAAAAACTGTATTATTATATTTCTACAACTCATAAATGCCTGAAACTGGTGACAATTTTATTTTTCCATTATGATTTGCTAACTGTTGTTTGAAGTAAATTATGAATGAAAAATATATACTTAAGTAGCTGTATATAAAAATATACAGCATGAACGTACGATCAATTACCACGTGTAAAAACGTAAATGGATCAAGTATACACAACACAAACAAAGTACAGTATAATGTTTTAAAATTATAACGATGACACACTACTTTATTTAGTTTGTTTGTCTCATTAAAGGAAAGTACTGTTCGTAAATAATATTTATTACCTACTTGTAAAGTCCATTCATTCAGAAAATATGCTCGTTTTATAGCATTCGAACAGGATTAAGTACAATAATTATACAATCACCTACCAGCCAGTCATCACAACCCAGCAGTTGAGCGATGGTTAAGTAAAATAAGTTTAAAAATTAAACTTAATGTTATGTTCTCTGCCTTTTATACCTTAACAAGTTAGTGGGGAATACACAAACTTCTATTTGGTCAGCAATAATTGTCAATGCAGTGTTCAGACTAGAGTACATATCAATCTATTCGTAGTACCCTTACTGTGCAAGTACGTCCATAATGACTGACGCTTAATAAATAATGTAGAAAATTATAGAAACCATACGTTCGTTACATAATGATTAGAATCTTTTTAATGGAAATAAGAGATGTAAATATTTTATGAATCTTATTTTTTATTCTTGGATTTATTTTTAATACGGTGTATACGTTTTCTTAACATTATTTTTAATATGAATGTGTTTTCAAGTAAGTTCAGCCGAATGCGTACAGTGTATTTCGTATTTTATATACTGTTTCCTATAATTTAACAAATAGTTGCAGAATAAAACGTTCATAAAAGCAGTATTTGACTAGGAGAGCGGTGAAATATTTTTCATATATTTTACCGAAATAAAGTAGCATTTTCATTTTCTCTTGAGCACACTATTTAATTGCATTTCCTCTATACTTAAACTTGGCTAGAAGTTCTTTATTATTTATAGTTTTTTACTTACTTGTCACAATATCAAACAAAGTTTATATTTCTGTGAGTTTTCTACGTTAAGATGAATGATTGAATAGTGGTTTTTGCTGTTGGACTACGAAGCATTACATAAATATAATGCCTCATGTAAAAAAATGTTTATTAGGTACTGAATTTGTATTATATTTTATACTTAGACAAATGAATATAAGAATATGAAAATGAAAAAAAATATTATTTAATATAATCGTAAAAACCACATGCCTGCGTTTTTTTTTAGTTTTTAGCTTACCAATTTAAAAATCAAACACACATTTGACCATTGTTACGTATTTTGTATGGACCTGAAGTATTACAAGATTGTTAGGTACATACCTAAGTACTCGTCATGGTTTTCATAATATTTCATTATTTTCCTTAGCGATTTGCAATACTCTATTACTATTGTATTAATGACTGTGGGTAAAATTAGTGCACAAAACATTTTTTTTTAGGTAGAGGATGTGTAATGAGAACATCACGTTTTAATTGTAGCGCCAGTACCTACTTGTAAACAACTAAAGTATATTTTGAATGAAAATATATAAGGTTTTTACCTAAATAATGATTCAACATTTCTAGCAGTTTCTATCAATGTAACAAATTAATGAGAAATATATTTATTTTTCGAAATGACATACCTACGGTGAGGTAAATTAACAATTTATTTGCAATTAATTATTCAATCCATTAAAAGTGGTAGGTAACCGTACAACGTAAAATTGTAAGAGAAGAAATAAAAATGTACAATGTAAAAATGTGCGCGTATGGCGGTGTCACCCTACGCGCCTACGTCGTAGGCCTATTGAGTTTCATACATTTATGCTATCATGTGTTAAATTTGTGCTGCGCAAACAATTTCGATATCATTGTTTTCGCGACTTATTTGTATACTATCTATACGTAACTATAGGAATGTCAAACTCATGGCAAATGTAGGTAGATGCAACGATTTAACTATCCTTATACCTACGAGTACCAAACACCTAAATGCAGGTAAACAAAGATTGTTATTTTTATTTGTATTAGTTCCCTCTGCGTGTTTTTGTTTTTATTGGGATTTTACACGCGGAGTGATTTCGGACTACCTACGTGGGCCGACCTAAATAGCAGCGTATCGAGAGTGCGACCTCACACTATCGCTTGGTTGGACAAATGGTATTTACCACTCAAATTCTGATTGGAGTTCTTCTTGGAGCCGGTGTCGTCAGCCGCTTCGACGTAGTTGTCTGGCCTTGGTAGCGGCCACGTGTTGGATCGCGCGCGCGTCTGCGGTTCAAAACCGACCTCTGTCAGTTCGCCCAAAGGTTCCAATTCCAGCGTGCCGTCTAGCTCGGAGTGCCCGCCCTGTGACGACCACGGGCTCTGGTATCCACCGCTGCCCTGTATAGACATGTTGCCCACTTTTTCTCGAACAGTGGAATTTTTTGGTAGGTGTGTCGGTATGAGCGCTCACCGGCGCGTGCCGATGCCGGCCGTTAGCATCTCAGCGCGCTCTCTTTTCTAATAGTTTCCACCGATCAAATCGGTGAAAAGTTAACTACTTCCAGAATTTTCAGAGTCAGATCGCGATCCGAAGAGGTTATCTGTCTTCTGCTTATCGGTTCTGTTATTCGAAGCCAATAACATGTGGCGTCTCGCTAACGTTCATAAACAGCGATGTGCGCAAAGAGCGTCGGCCGTCGGGCCGCTCCCGAGAGGCGATTTTCGCTAAATATAAGCGCGGGCGAGGCGGGGGCGGGGCGCACACCACGTGAGCGACTACGCGCCGATTTTCCAATTCATCACTGGCGGGCTAGAGACGCGATAACCTTGTAACGTGGCTCGAATCGGCCAACAACGGGTAAACTATCCTCTCAAGTCGTCGGCGACGACTAAAGTCCCAAATACTCGCAAATTCGGACGTCCTTCCGAGTTCAGTATACACTTTGTAACTTTTCCACACTGATAAGAGTTATCACTGGGTCTATCGGGGGATAATTCACGTGTTATGTGGTTTGTTGGGGCATATAACAGGTAAGGAGTCACTAAAAGTAGTTTCACGATAGTCCACGCGGTCAGCGATAGTTTTAACTGCGTAATAAGCAGAGCAATGCGCGTGACGCGGCAATTCGTCCTCGGCCGCGAGCGGTCGCACGTACACTGAACCGCGTCGCGAGGCGCGCCGCTTGTGCAAATTCCGCTCAGCGGGCGGCGCGCTGTCCGCGGAGAGGAGGGCGGCGGAGGGCGCTGATAGAGAGAAGTGGCGTCGTATGACCGCGCGCGCCCGCCATCTCGGACGCGCTCGCGGCTGCACTGTCCTGCACGCATCTCCACCACTTCCAAACACTCAAACTAAAAGGAAAACTTTTTCAGTTTCAGTGGCAGTCCGTAGCCGCGGCCTGTCGACCTGATAACTGTGTGTAGCGGGCAACGCGTGTAACACTATCAGGCGGCCTCTGCATGCCTCATTGTTTACATACAATTATTTACACGCGTACGGCCGCCTCGTTGGGAACTAATTAATTCCTATGTAGTAGTTGGCGCATTAAATCGAGTAAGCAAAGCTAGTAGGTATATCACATTACGCTAATAATAGTATTAGGTAAGAACTTACCTACCAAGATAAGTGAACCTTGTAAATTTCCATTTGACACAGCATTAATATCTTACCCTGTGGATACACGGACTGTTGATAACTTTTATTAGTTAAACGATTAATTAAAATAATTGTCAAATGCTATCAACGCAATTTATTGCGAGTAAAAATGGCTTTCTTCTGTGACTTTGCATTATTGCTATTCTAGAAACTCCACTGAGTGTAAAGAGATAGGTACGTACATACTCAGCAACATTAGATGTCAAATCTATTGCAAAATGTTGAGACAAAAAGTTTTCTTTTAATGATACTTTTCTTCCCTTACGTAAAAGTTACAATTTTAGTTGATTCCTAGTGAAAAGTTTATAAAAGTGTGACTAAAGTATTAACTCAAAATAAAATACTTACAACTTGGAAGTAAAGAACGATTATTTTTAAAGAAAGTTTCAAAATTGTTTTATTTTTAAAGACTAACCTTAGATTAGTCTTATTACACCAATAATCCAAAACGATTACGTAAATATTTATAATAGCAAAAAGTATTTTACTACGGTGCTACGACCGCGTACTACGCTACGATCGTTTACTACGCAACGCTCGCGTACTACGCGGTCGCTACGAAATGGTTTGGTATTACAGCAGAATGTTATGATGTAACTTAATTTTGTGGATATATTGATCAATAAATATTTATTATTTCCTGCCTTCTACAATGTCAACTTGTGTTTAGAAAACTAGACTCGTTTATCTTACTATAAATTCGACACGGTTATAGCGAATACGTAAGAGATTTCCTTGAAAAACGTAATTGTATGCAAGTCATTGTCAAAACCGTATCAATAACAAAATCTACAGACGAATATAAATTCTAATGGCCAAAATGTATTGTATTATAATTATTATTATAATGTAAT
>JAKRBP010000125.1:193371-204685 GCA_022398575.1 Heliothis subflexa | reverse complement strand
GTCCGACAAGAAACGCATAAATTGAAAGCGCCCTTATGGAAAGGTGATAAGGTTTATTTTTAATTTGTTGTGTATTTTTATCTCACAGAGGGAATTTAAACTGTGATATTACTGAGCTATTCCTATTTCCTTAAAGGTAACACAGTAAACTGAATTAGATTTTTAATTATTTGTTTGAAAACTTAGTTTTTATTCAGACAAGACTTTAATTGTTCTTTTTTTATTCAATTTGTTTTAATAAACCATCTGTGTTCTTGTGTATGGTGCAGATTGTATAAGCAACAAAAACATTTAAAATTATAACATTCCTTTACAAAAATAACGGCCAGTTTCACAGGTTCCAGATACACTTCTAGATTGGTATCTGACAGATCATGCCATAGAAAAGTAAACAGTTCTATGGCACTATCTGTCAGATAGTTATTTAGAACTTAATCTGGAACCTGTGAAATTGGCCGTAAGAATCCTTACAACCTCATTTCAACCCTTCGAAATTCAAACACCCGTCACTTTGACAGGTGAAAGCGATCCCCGGTCTCGGCACTACCATAGACACGATCCTGATCAACGGCACGCTACATGAAGGCGATACGATGATACTGGCTGGCACCGACGGACCGATCGTCACGCAGATACGTTCGCTGCTCATGCCACAACCTATGAAGGAGCTTAGGGTTAAGGTGAGTGGAATTTATTTAAAAATAATAGGTAATTTTAGTATTAAGTATATTTACAGATTTTTTGAGTTTTTGGAAAACGTAAGCTTTGAACAAGAATTTGTCAAAATAACAGTGCTGAAAATTTAGTCCCCTGAAACTAAAGGCACTATGATCAATATTAGCAATTTGATAAACAAATGTTATCAACCTTATAATTTAAAGCCTCAATGTTATCCTTAAAACCATTTAAGATGCGTTGTAAACTTCGATAATTGTAGATTGTCAGTACTTATTGTACCAGTAACCACAAAATCTTACCTCCTAAGTATGCTATTTCACCATAAATAATTTAAAATATTACTTGTAGAACGCCTACATCGAGCACAAAGAAGTGGTGGGTGCTCAGGGCGTGAAGATCGCAGCTAAGGAGTTGGAGAAGGCTATCGCCGGCCTCAACCTGCTAGTAGCACAGAAACCAGATGAAGTTGATGTGCTCAAGTAAGTTTTCCGAAACAACCCTACTTCCTTAAGTTAGAATTGAAAAATATAGAGAACTGAATACTGTTTAAGTTGGTTAAAAAGGTGGGTGGTATTTGCTAACTCGTGTGGTTTTTAAATTTGTTCAGGAGAAAGGACAGGGACAAGGGAAATGGCAATTTTTGTAACATGCAATGCCATCCCTTTTTCGGCACGAGGTTTCGTTTGTCGAATTTAAAAGTTACCTTTTATTGACCTTGAAAATTATTCAAGCAATGTAATTTCAACATTGCTTGAATAATTTTCATTGATTGTGTAATTTATTTTCTAAAAGACAGTTAGGAACAGAGTTTCTTTCAATACATTTGAATTATCGCATCCTAAAGTATGTCTGAACATAAATTTGTCTTGTTACTCAGAGAGGAGGTGGCTCGCGAACTGAAATCCGCTCTATCATCAATCAAGCTATCAGAACGCGGTGTGTACGTGCAAGCCTCTACGCTCGGATCTCTAGAAGCCCTGCTTGAGTTCCTTAGGACTAGTAAAATTCCCGTAAGTGAATATGTATTGGGTCATCTTCTTTAGAAAAAGTGTTTTAATTGGAGCGACTGCCTATCTGCTCTCTTCAATACAGTTTCCTGGGCAACACATACTTTTTGGTATCTTTGTGATTTGATATCTTATCAACTGGCTGGCTGGGCTCCTTTTTGATGCACTAGCTAGACTTATCTTTAAATTAGTTTATTATATATGTTTCTTTGTTTCAGTATTCTGCAATCAGGATAGGTCCGGTGGTGAAGCGTGATGTCATGAAGGCGTCAGCCATGTTGGAACACGACTCGCAGTACGCCACTATATTGGCGTTCGATGTTAAGGTAAGGACCATATTTATTGTTGGGATGAGATAAACTAGGCTGCCCTGACGACAAACGGCTTGATGCTGTACTATGTGGTAACTACCCCTATCATCCGCACGGTTTGAGTATATTTATACCTTTAGATCCACATTTTCATGCAAGTAGAAAATTAATAAGTACTGTTCTACTCTCGAAATTTTATAATTCAGTAACATTCACAATATTTTATCTACAATACAATAACACCACTTCTATTTCAGATCGAACGCGACGCTCAAGAGATGGCGGACAACTTAGGCGTGAAGATATTCGCTGCGGACATCATCTACCACTTGTTCGACAAGTTCACTGCGTACCGCGAGGAACTCAAGCAGAGGAAACGGGAAGAGTTCAAACATATTGCTGTGTTCCCTTGCAAGCTTAAGGTAGGGATGTTTGTTTGATGGTATTAGAAAGGTTTGGGTATTGTCTCAATTTTTATGTGTATAAATAGTTAATGGTGAAATATGGTGTAAACTATTAAAACACATATTTTTTTCATGTCTCAGAACGAATTTTCAGTTTGAAAAATCTAGTAGCAAAAGCGACTATCTAGGTTAAATTTCTGAGTTCGAGTCCTAGATTTAACTACAGATAGCACTTAAATAATATTTTAAATGGATGGATGTGTTCATGTTTGTTATGCAAGTGAAAACTACTGAACTTGTTTTGATGAAATATGAGGGTAAAATAAGTTATTCACAGGTATATAAAACTTCTGGCAGAATACACGTGGTAAGACAGGCACGGCTGTCTCAGCTTAATTTTATATCTATACATATATGAATGTTTGTCTCCTTTGCACACAGATCCTGCCGCAATTCGTATTCAATTCCCGAGACCCTATCGTCGCCGGTGTTATGGTGGAAGCTGGTATCGTGAAGGAGGGAACGCCCATCTGTGTACCTAGCCAAGAGGTCAGTATCTAGGTCTAACTTAGAACATTTTCACTAGTGCCAAAGCATTCAAAATATTTTAAACGAATATATAGTTACAGTTGTTAACTTTACCAAAGACCTTATTTCTCACTTTGTAATATCCGAATCTCAAATTATCTCAGTTGTATTGGATATTGGTTTATCAAATTATCAAGTTTTTGAAAGGCCAGAAAGTGCATAATGTTTTCAAATTCTGCAATATGAAATTTTCTTACCTACATGCATATTTGATTCACGTCATAATCGCGCACTATCGCGTCGCTGCTCAAAAACTATTTTGGACAAACACGCGTACCTGTTAGAAATTGCTTGCCAGCCGGCATTAAGTTTAACGTAATCAGATCGCCTTCTTGCATACTAATACCCCTTATTTCTTCGCAGTTTGTGGAACTGGGAATAGTGACATCTATCGAGGTGAACCACAAACAAGTGGAGACAGCCCGCAAAGGCCAGGAGGTGTGCATCAAGATCGAGCCCATCCCCGGCGAGTCGCCCAAGATGTTCGGCAGACATTTCGATGAGACTGATATGCTAGTCAGCAAGGTAAGTTTTGAAGTTTTTATAGCTCACTAGCCGTCTTGTGGGAACTGGGCACCATAAAAAGTAGACTATAACCTTCCTCGATAAAATTCCTGTTGAAATAAAAAATAATATAGTAGAAATCAATTTTGTGAAATTTCTTGGTAGAAATTGCAAGAGGTTCACATGCTCTGTGGATTTTTTCAGATCTACAAACCCACTTTGTGTCTTATAGTACGCAGTGTACTCGCTAAGTGTTATATTTAAAACTTGAAGGCGTATTATAAACTCCATTTATCAGTTTACGAATAACGGCTAAGAATGTAAATGTAGCTACGAAACTAGACTCAAAAATTGATTTCAGAACCTTGACTGTTACAATATTTACACGTTTCATTACACATCTCGTTTATTATCAAAGATGACTAAAGGATTGTCCTTAAAATACTGCCAGTAAATAATTAAACAGCCCGTTTGGCACACGCGATAATTATAGCAATACCCCCCATGACGAATGGAAATCAAACGTAATAACGCGAAAACAAACAACAGCAGATGTTGGACGATAATACGCACACTTTGATTTATCACCACCATATAAAAAAAAATCAAATACGCAAAAAAAATATGATTCATAGTATTCAACAGTAAGGTAAACTTTGTTTGTATAGGTTTTTCCAGAAGCCCAGTCAATCAGAATTACAATACACTCAATGAATCAACAAAGTCTTGATAGTTTTATCGTGGCGAATATTTATTACGACGATATGTGAACGGGCGCCGGTGATGAATGAAAATTGTGCCAATAGTTTATATGTTAAGTAATAGATGGCGTGGCAGACGGTGTGGGCTCGCTTCCATGTTGATTGTGTTATTTCGTTCGGTCGGTTTCTGCAAAATAAACATATTTTTATTGATGAATAATGTTGACATGTGATTCATTTAGCATGTCCTTATTGAAGGTCTGTTTATTTCGTTCCTTTCTTTAATTTTCATCTTAATTTTTTTTATTCTTTAGAATTCCATTCAGGGCAATTATGTATGGGAAATTCTTTGAATCATGCTAAAATCTTGCCGGACTTTCTTCATTATCTGGTCCACATTCGAAAATCCATCATTTACCTTATAAAACAAAACACGTGAAAATATAAAAAAAAACCAGAAGAGAGGTTTATTAAGAAAATAAACAAGAGCAATTAACCTAAATGACTTGTGCACCTATTTAAATATTCAATTAGCCGTGTCAATTGATATCAGATTCAATCACAAGGGTCCGATATAGAAAGTCCTATTTAAGCCCTAAAGAACAACGAAGTGGCTATTATAACTACAAATTGATGTCGCCAATTGATTAATCTGTTGGTACTTGGTAGACACCCAAGAGTCGCTACAGACGGGCGGGTGTAAGCGCAGCGACTTTTTATATCACCGACCAAAGAATATATTATTTTTGCCCAGTAAGCCTATCTGTTCATAAAAGTAAAAAAATAGGTATGTAGAAATACCTGAAGTATTTTGCATGACTCAAAGTAAATATAACACTGCATACATTTTCAATGTAACACAATAACCTAAAACATAATTCTCAGATCTGGATCCTAAAACACTTAACAATAAGTTTATATATTACAATAAAAATAAACAGTACATTTCAAATGACGTGTGAAAGTTGAAATAAAAAAATATTACGAATATTTTTATAACGTACATCAATCGTCGAAACGCCTACGTTTTGTTGTCGATCGCACCGTCCGCGTCCGTGTGTAGAGGCAGTAATATGTCACGGGTGACGGTTTAATGAATGGGCTGCACATTGCACAAGATATCGGTACCATTTTAGCTCTATAGACAAATGGCACCGATTGATACGGCTATTATTAGAACGCATAGCATTCGACACTGAGGATTATTTACCTAGGCATGTCTCGCTTGACTAGTCACCGCTATAGGAAGGCAGTTTCAGGTTTCAAACTAAGTAATTTATCTTATACGATTCTCGAATCGATATGGCTATCGATTTCTCGCATAAATTATATTTACTCAATTTAGAGTAAGTCATGATTCATAAGCGTCGACATTTTGTTTTCAAGAACTTTGAAAGTTCAATAATTTCAGAATCTTAAAAATGTTCTCAACATCACAAGCAATGGAATTCATACATACTTTTCGCAACAAAAACAGGCAGATAAACGGAATACGTACAAATAAATCTTGGTATCGTATTCTCGCGATGGCTCCCTGACTCGTGTTGAGTGCAAATATTTGTATTCTAGACAAGAACGGAAGCGCCGTGTCGACTCGTGATTGTATACGTTTTGTTGCGTTTCGGCAACATTGTATCAACTATTGATAGTAATGTATAAACAGGAGCTGCATCGGCTACCGCCAATCTGGCTTGTTGGCGCTACATTC
The DNA here is from genome assembly GCA_022398575.1 of Heliothis subflexa. Lineage (NCBI taxonomy): Eukaryota > Metazoa > Arthropoda > Insecta > Lepidoptera > Noctuidae > Heliothis > Heliothis subflexa. The sequence continues at coordinate 198,784 of JAKRBP010000125.1, read as the reverse complement.
ATACGAGCAAAAAGCTTGAATACTATCAACCAACCGTTTACATGTTGATTTGCGAATAAAAACAAGCATGAGTTCCTTCGTCTCTTGAATATTAACAAAACACGATATTCTCATGTAGCTACTATAAGTAGGCGGTAACGTTTCTCTACACGTGCATTTTTGAATGATTGAAACGGATATCAGTTTAATTGATGTTCTGTTTACCTCGTTATTGCTAAAGATTTACGATAAACTAGAACGGTTTGTGATCGGAACATTGAATACGTTATTGCTGATTGTGGTTCTAAGCGGTTCTTACTGACTGTGTGTCTGAATCGATTCTAGTCGTGTTGTCAATGTAATGATATACATACGCAATTTGGTACCGTATGAAACAGTGATTAAATGGCTCCAGTAGAATACCTAAGTCTGCACGCAGATAAAACTTATCAATCCGTGATGTGACAAACATTAGTATTCATTTATCAGTGTCCATTCAGTTAGAAAATAGCAGTCTATTTATTCTCCTAGCATTATGTTCATAGCATCGACCTTTCTAACCGATACGATGAATTCTAAACTCGTGCGTCGTTCTGCACGACGACTCTAACAAAACGCGGCGACATGCATTTTGTGAATGTGTGCGTATCACATTATATTTGTGTGATAACAACTGGGACCCGCAGAACTAACGTTAAGAAACTCATTGAAGGATTTTCATTCATACCAAAGCATTGTATCAATGCAAGTAGAAGGTTAGTATCAATGGTGAAGGGGGCTCGCGGCTCCATTGATCGCCTGCAGCGGGGGGCGGCCGGGGGGGATGGTCAGGTCACTAGGTCGAGGGAAGCCGACACGCCAGGGGAAGCAGGGATATAGCTAGTGTACTTATACTTTATCTATAATATACGAGCGCTCTGTTGCCAAGCTTGCTCTCACGCCAGATATTGGAAGTTTGTTTATGATTACATTTTTCTCGCTTTACTTTCTTACAAGAATTAAATTATACAACGTGTCAGAAAACGTTCTGTGACATGAAACACAGCTCTTTGAAAAATGGCTGATCTTTTTTAAAAATATTTAACGAGATTAATATTATAACCTAATTTTTTGCCAGTGTTACCTTGAAAAGCGGTCGAAGAAGGAAACATTTTTCATAGCATAAATTAGTTTAGCGGCAAATATAAATTCTGAAACATCTTATAGTTTGAACACAGCATCTGTTCATAAATGATACGAACAAATTGAATCCTGAACACGCAATAACCACATGGGACATTAATGAATTACATTCTACACTGCATAGTACCCATATGTTACGGCACAACACTTCCCCACCTATATTTTATAACACGAAGGCGCAAACTGCTCACCAACACTACATAATATTTGTTGAAACAGCAATTTCTTCTCGAATTTCCTCGAATATACTCGCGTCTGTTCACTTTGAAACCTCTAAACACTACATAAAAAGCTTCCTGTTTTGTTTTAGATTAGTGGAAAACATCAATCTTTCCTTTGCACAATATAAAAGCACTCAATGTGAACTCGACGATTTTCCGTCACCCGACCGAAGGCCGATGTATTTTTGGATGATCCTGACGTCATAGTTTTCCATACGATCTTTTGACCACTTGTATGAATTGAATCACTTTGATGTTAGAACACACTTACAGTACTTATTTATTTTAAACCATATTTATAATTGTTAATTACTAACGTTTTCATTTACTTATTATTTACAAAGAAATGTTACATTTTCGATTACAGTTCTTCTGTATTCAATAAAATTTTCTCGAAGCAATTTCTGAAGTTGAATAAAGAGTGACTCAATTCTTAGACCTTGAAATAGAATTCTGCGCTGTTATGCAACTTCATTCCAATTTATTACACAATAGTTTTATTCCTGTTTATAAATTCTACCTAGATGCTATCCGCATGACTACCTACAATATGGTTGTAAGCATGTAGACATCCATATTTGTCTTATTTATAGGTTTCCTTGACAAGGATCACGTAAAACTTTCCAAGTACAAATAGAGTTGAGAAACGTCATCGTGATGCAGGAGTCGTCTCGTGTTGTAATTGATTACTTTGATGTCACTGGACGCGTAATGAGTCGTTTGTGACTAGTGTGCTGTGTCGCAATCCCGACTGATCATTTAGCTTACGACTCACAAATGATATTATTAAACTGTTAGTGTCTAGTCTCTTATGCTTCTGTTTTCATTAGCCATTCAAAATTTGTACCTACAAAATGTAAGGACATTGGTGAAGATCTATGCAACCTCCAAAACTGGAAAAATAAATGGCCACAACTGCAGACAGACTGTAATCGAAATAACGAAACATTACAAAGTACTGAGTACTTCATAACACACTTTGGTACTTGTACGCGTTTTAGAAGGGCCAAGCGTCCCGTCGCGGTCTTGGTATAGTCGCAAACAGTCACACAGACGCAGTCCGTGTCAGCAAGGCGCACACAGCCACAGTGACCGGGTCAGGCCATTCTAGAAGCCCCATTGATATTTCGCTGTGCGGTTTCATTGATGGGACTTACATTGTTCATGTGCCGACAAGGCGAGACCACTTTGGAAAATTTCTTGTGAATGTGATTGCATGGGTAGAGGAAAAAATATAAAATGTTGCGTGAATATTTTTCCTTGCTTTCAGTTTAATTTTTTCTTTCAATTGAAGGTACACCTCAATACAAAGTTAGTTGATAACACAATCATATTTAGATTTTTGTAACTTTACTCAACGCACACAATCATATCAATAGAGCGGATTTTTGGCATAAAATTCCCACAGAATATAATACTTTTTATGAAACCAATATAAAAAAATCGTCGTAACCTTCGGCTCTTCACCTTGTACATCTTATTTATCGCCCGTCCCTCGTTCTATAAATACACGCCGCAGTTTCCCATATTTCCCAGTGGCTGATAATATGATTTCCTAGCCGGGTCCAATGTCGTTAGCGACGAAGCCCGGGCAGGCTGCATCGGGTCGCGGGAGGGGTGCTTGTGACCCAATTCCTTGCTTGCACAACCTGTTCTATTTTCCCTATGACGTCAAAACCCCCATTCACCCCGGAGTGCTGAATCGATGCGCCCAAAACTGGGTCGAACTGAATGAACCACTTGTACATTCAACATGGAACAGCTATTTTTAGCTCCGAAGGTGTCTCGATCGGGTCTCGCTTCGAACCAGTTTTTACGGATGTATTGGTAAAATTAAAGGTTTTAAATTAATTGTGAATATCAATGAGGATTATAATTTGGTTTCAATTTACTAAAAAGATAAGTTTTATATTTATAAGGTTTAATATGCTAATTTATGTCGGACTTCAGCAATAATCGAACCGTTTATGAAAAAATATACCTAATAACGTCGAAGCACATCATCGTTGAATGCCATCGGGTAACCGAAATGTGCCTCGGTCAACCACCAAATTAAACTTTGCGTAGTTCGCAGTATTTGTTAAAGGTCGGCAAGACATAGTCGTCAATTAAGTTTTTAACCGTTTTTACATTGTTCCAGATATCGCGTGCCAGTATTGACGCGTGCAAGGATTACTTCCGCGACGACCTCATCAAGACCGACTGGCAGCTGATGGTCGAACTGAAGAAACTCTTCCAGATATTGTAATCCCGCCGCGCCCTGCCCCACACGGTGAAGCTCTCCAATTAATATAATACGACGTAGTTACGTTTCGTCAAAGCTTTGTCTGTTCCATCTAACCGTAGTTCCTTCTCCGTTGTATCATAGAATCTCACCACGTCTACATTTTGTTATCAATTTTTGTATACTAATGTGAATTTATCCGAAATATTTTAACATGTCGGTGGGAAAATGCGAATGTCAATGTCACGGCTGAGCCTTGTATTTTATTTTATCTTATCTGATGTTTTACCTACTGCCACGTCTTGTAACTACCGAAGTGTCATGAATGGAAAATTGTCGAATATCTCAACTTCGAGACGCATTGTAAATAGTATTATGCATGTTTATTTATTTAATTATCAAAGCCACGTGGTCTTATGATTTGGTGGGACCGAATGGAATTTGGACGCTGGATGTCAAATTGAAATTTTAAATTAGCAAATGTCTTCAGTTTACGATAAAGAGTACTTCTTGATGAAGAATCATCCTTTGTAAATAAAATATTCACATGAATTTATTTACAATAAAATTTTGTAGTTTTATGTAAATAAAATATAATGAAAAATCTTTGCATGTCTTAATTATAACGTCAAGTAGTGCAATAAACGATCTCGATGTCAATAGTCTGTGAGGCAATACCTTCGTGCGGTGCTTCTGAATGTAGAGGTAGATAAATGTTTATAAATATTCACTGTCTAACTGTAAGTAGCAACAATCTGTTCACTCCACTAGGGGCACTGTCTGCCTGTACGTTAGAAAGGAGGTCGTCTATTGTACGAAAATAGTATATTTTCGTTGAAATTTGAATGCTGTTTGGAATATTTTCCTCGTATGTGGTGGTACATACAGGGATTGAGTACTGAACTTGATGGTAATCGGAATAGAAGTCCATGGAGGTTGTATTTTATACGTAGGTATTTTCCCTTTTTGAAACGCTTTGTATTATATAGATGGAATCGGACATATTCTTATATTGAAGAACTTTTATTAAATTACAAAGTAATTTTACTTGTCTCATTTTATCTCGCGAACCCTATCTTATGAAACGATGCCTTAGAGAAGTATAAAACATACACTTTGACTTCTTTCAATAAAAGGTCGTAGGTCATGAGCTTGCAAGAGTTAACCAAGTGGAAAAAAGTTAAAACCGACTTCGTAAGTATGTATTATGGTAAGTAGAGAACCCAAATGAATACCAATCACATTATCTCAAAGCCAGTCAATCTTATAGAATGTTGCAGCTCGCTGTGCGCAGTCTAGACCTTACAACAAAGGTGTCGCAACAACAGAGATGCTAATACAATCCTATTGTTATTTATTGGGCACGGTTCCAATCCCCGGTTATAATTGAGAAATTCTCAACACAATTTCTTCTTTTCTATTTTCGACTACCTATTAGACGAATCTAGATAGATAATACCGTGGGATTATTGGATTTGGCTCTGAAAAATGCAGGCAGTAATACCGCATTAGGTTATAATGCATTTAAAATTCGACGAAAAAATATAAAAGAAAAGATATATAAAAGAGAATAATAGAAAAGAGCGATAGTATCCTAGAGGGTTTGAAAATTACATATCCAGGGAGATAACAGTTAAAACTTATAAAAATATAGAAACCTAGCAGAAAGAACGGTACCTATAACTGAGAATAGAAACTGATACCTAGTACATGAAAAATAATAATGATATCTACTACTGGTTCTCCAGATGTGGGCATTGTAACATAATCATAATGGATGTAAGATACTACTAAGAAACAGTAGGTG
>JAKRBP010000120.1:15726-27350 GCA_022398575.1 Heliothis subflexa | reverse complement strand
AACCCGATCCCCCTTAGTTAGACTGGTTGTCAGACTTAACGTAGTGTTTTAGTTACTATGATAAAATTTTAAGTAAGTTCAAAGCTTTGTGTGACAATAGGCAAGTGAGTCAATTCATATTTATTATTTTAATTAGTAAGTGACTATGAACTCAAATCTATTCTTCAGTGCATGTAACATAATTAGTCATTTATAACAATAGTCGTAATAGCAACGCAAAATGCGACTCACACTATTTAATTATTCATTAAACATAATTATAAGGTCTTTATTATAATAAACTACAAGTATCATTTGACTCATCGTAATATAATAATAGGCAATTATTATAAGTATGTAACAACTTTCATGTTATTTAATAGGAATGCCCCATGCCAGAAAACCTTACAAATTGTTAGGTAGATAGGGCATTTAGCAAGGTTTCATTCAAAAAGCAATAAGTTTAGAATAATGTACTCGTATTACAACTAACCGATCTATTACAAGTTTGTACATACATAAGTACTTATATAATTTAAATATGCAACAATTTTAAAATGGGGACAGATTAAGGGCTATTGAGCACTTGCCAAGTACCCAACTAGTTGGCTAGTTATCGACAAACATTAAAGAAACGAGTTGTAATTAGAGCGATTATTAGGAATCGATTTAACATTTAAATAGCGAGTGATTGGGTATGAGTGCCTACCTAGGTATATTAGAGCTAGAGCTTCGCTTACTTAGTTTAAGTTAATAGATCAAACGACTTATTACAAGGTTACAACGGCACAACTATAACAGAAAAACATTTTCGATTTTCCCAAAAACAACAGATATTTGACACCTCTTACAAAGGATAGGTACCCAATGGATTTGCTTAAATAAGGTTTTTTTTTAATTTTAAATAAACACTAAGCTCGGGTAATATTTGCATACGGCCTAATGACGCGTGCTTGACCGGAAAACAAGCACTAAGGTTTTATTGTCACGTGTTATCCACCGCTATGCCCATTCACAGAAATGCCTTCGAATTGTTAACAATACCACTATTACTGTGTCGATAAAACACTATTACTCATAGACTTACACTTAGGTACCTAACTACTTATAAACAGTTAACTATTTAACAGTTACACGGACAAGGCATGGATTTTAATTTCATGCTTATATAACAAAACAAAATAAAGTTATACTTCAAACGCCAAATGTAATACTTAACTAGACTTTATATATGAAAATTATTGGAAATCGTTGGAAACTTCTTAATTAATGGACCTCTACTTCTAGAAAAGGCTAGTTTTATTTAAAAGCCAGGATAGGTGAACTCTTGTAACGTACCTACGTGTAATTGACCTTTCTTTTCTTCTTGTTACAGATGGGTTGCAGGCTCACAATCGTGGACGATGTCCTCAACAAATCCTTCTACAAACTCGGTTTAGTCGTCGGCAGACAACCCGGGTACTTCATCATCATCCCCATTCTCCTCTCACTACTCATGATCACAGGATACCAAAGAATTCACTACGAAATGGACCCAGAGTACCTCTTCTCCCCCGTCAGTGGACAAGGCAAATACGAAAGGAGAATCGTTGAGGAAAATTTCAAAGTCAACTATTCACACAGGTTTAACGTTGGAAGGATTACGCGGGCAGGTTGGTACAACCATACTATATTTCGTAAGATTATTTCTTTGTTCTGTAAACAACAAAAACTTTACAAGAAACCGGTCACATTAGTCATTTGAGTTGACACTCTTTATTGAGGCGTTTTGGCAATTATTTGGCGAAACGTTGAACTCTGCAAAAAATACTGGCATTGTATTCTCGGTACAAGGATCTACGCTTAGATTAAGATGGCCAAGTTACAAGATCTTCTAGAAAAGTACGCTAAGTATTTTCGCACACCTTTTTGCAGGACGATTCGGCAGAGTAATAATCGTAGCGAAAGACAATAACACGAACATGCTGCGAACAGAAGTGTGGAAGGAACTGCGACAGCTGGACGAGCTGGTTCAGAACATGACGGTGACGCTGCCGAGCGGAGAAACCTTCAGTTATAAGGAAGAGTGCGCGCGCTGGGAAGGACAATGCTTCACCAACGACATTCTCAATTTGGACAAGATAATTGGCGAGGTAAGGACAAACTAATACTTTTAATGCACCATATGGAGTTCACAAAGATAGGTAGATGCTTGAATTCGTTGTATTAATCACCAAACCATAAATCATGTCCTTCATCAAGCTTTCACGAGACATGTCATTATAGAGCATATTATATGCTAAGAAATTAAAAAAATTACGAACGAAAATTAAAAAACATATGACGATAACACATATACAGAGACGCATTTGTGTAGGGTAATGACACAAAGCGTCTGGACATACCAAGCCTAAACTTCTGATTCGAGTAATAGGTTTAGTCCGTCATAACAGAATGCCGGGTCGTGATACTACATCGTAAACAATCTTCTGCGTCATTGAGACTGTTAGTAGCGTCCCCCTACTAGAATTCTAGAAAATTCTATAAACCATTATTGTATTTAAACGAGGCATTGATTTAGATTTGTTGCTCATTCGTCCTTGTGCTGTCCTGTAAACATCCTGTGCCTCAACCAACTAAAGAGATTTGATGATCATATTGAGTTTTGCAAATGCTTATGTAGATATGTTGTATTACGAAAGAAAATATTTCAGGCTTTCGATAACGAATGTTTTAATTTCTATAAACTAAGTTATCAGTTAACTTATCTTTCACAAAAACTGCTAAGGAAACTTTATCTCACTTATAATCCTCTCGACACCATCTGTAGCATTCGTTCTTTGCCACGGACACTAACTTACCAGTTAAACACGTGCAAATGTGTCAAGTAAAACTGAGACCGACAAGTGTCCTATTTACATACGAATATCAACAATATGCTTTCGATTTCTTTGAACTTTCTCTTCGAAAACAGGTGTGCATACCATTGCTACTTAATGAAAGGATCGTTATGAGTATGTTTGTTCTTAATGCCATTAAAATACCTAATTGAAAAATGATTATAGAGAGTACCTAGCGAAAACAATCAAGAAAATTCGTTTCAGCACCAAACCAAGACATCTCCGAAATCTTGTGCGATGAAAAACGTTCTGTAAACCAATTTCAATGTAGGTAATAATATCTTGATAGCAAAACGTATCCACAACCTTATAACAAGCAATCTGGAGCCCTGAGTGAGTCATGTGGCTTATCAACAAGCTATGAAAAATGGGATTGGGACACATAGAAAACTGTCACGATTTAAATTGCTCACAAGATTGCAAATGGAAACTAAAAGAGAATTACGCCAACCATGACGTTGAAATAAGAGTTCTCACGAACGCAACAATTTTATTGAAATTCGAATCAACGAAATTGCTTTCGTGTTTCGAATAAGTAATATGGCATCTCAAAAATCTTTTTCATGGGAGTAGTGACAAATTCTTTCTGTTTTAATCGCCGAACAATACAACATTATCAATGGTTAAGCATGATAATGACCTTGTCGCTATCAGGAAATTCGTGTCAATACCATGGGTTTTTGACACTTGATTTACATTCAATCCGTATGAGTTCTCACACTGACTCAAGGCGGTCGCGGTAAGTCACAGAGCGTTCCATGAATCACTATAATTAAACCTTAAACTTGGCTATACAATAGCCTGTTAAACTTTAACAGTTTCGATCACATGCATTATGTGATATAAACCGCAAACCGCATGCTGAGCAGTAGGTAACTTATTTATTATTCAAATCGGTGCCATCTTGATAATGCGCACTCCTCCATAATGACTCCTCGCATTTCTTTATTAATTGAATGTCATTTAACAATGAAGACAGTTTCTTGATACTTGCACCAACAAAAATCTGAACTGCCTTACTGTCCTTGTTCGCTCTTTTATTGCGAAAGCATAATTTTCTTAGGTAATGAATAAAATTATTATGGTCAAAATCACACGCGAATTTCAAAATATTTTTGGGTAAACATACCGATTCACGATTGTTTTCGTCGTCATGTCATATGTGAAGGTAAGTACGCACAGAGTAGGTAATCCTCTGGGCTTACATCATACGTCTCTCCTAAAAGAGAACAATGACAAGTAGTAAGTACCATACGCAATGTTACGGTATAGTTTTCAGTTACTGCAATATTAGGCAAATATAGCTACGCTTTGCACACATACTTTTGGTAACCTTTCTATTGTTATTAAAATTACAATAAAAATAGCACAACATAAAGTACGTTCAATTAGTCTGTAACAAGGCACAACAATGTGTCATCCGTCATTTATATTCCAAGCATCCTTCTCTAGAGATCTTGTACCCACAAGGATTCGTCATGTACCTCAGTAATGGAAATTCTTTGTATGTGTGATTAGACTAATGTCACGCCTTTTCTGAACAAGCAACCTTTGAGCAACTTGAAGAACCTTTACCTTTGCATTGGGAAGTACTAGAGGTTTGAAGAGCCTCTCATACCTTTGTAAAGAGCCATTCTACTTCCTAGTACATTTCCGGCGTATTATGAACGAAGGTCAGCAAGGTATCAGCAGGAATTGCTAACCAGCTAACCGTCATTACAGCAGCGTTTATTTACACTTTTCCAAATGTTATACAAGCTTTTTGCATTCGATTTTCACAATTCGATAGGCTACACAATTATTTTCAGGTAGCTTATATTAACAAACGTTGAGAAAACAGTCCTTGGTAAATAAAATCCCTTCAATCCTTAACACTTTATTATCACTCCACAGGTGGAGCGAGGCGAATTAAACCTAACATTTCCAATAATGTTCAACCCTGTGACATGGGAGGCCCATGCATTCCCGGTGTTCTTCGGTGGCTCTAAGGTCGTAGACGATATCATAGTGTCGGTGCCTGCGGTGCAGCTCGTCTGGTTCGTCAGAACAGACACAAAAGCACAGCTGGACGGGAGGTAAGAAGATAATTCACTCAACCAAATCACTCGATAAGATGGAGGTAGAATTTTGTTTGTGTCTAGTAACCTCTGGAACGCCTGAACGCCAAAAATAATCGTCGAATTAATAAATCAATGAATCGTTTACCAGCATATTAAGTATAGTTTACAGTCAAGCAGATCGTGTGTAGATCAATATTATCTTACACGTAATGGAGGATATCCTTTAAAATAACTGTGCGTAGCTACTCAAAAGAGGCAAGCATGCAATACAAGGAAGAGATGATTGTAGCGGTGATTATGTTTTGAAGGAAACAATAGGTAAGCGTTTCTATAGTTTCTGATTAGTATATTACGTTTACTCTGCTTCATTTAGCTTTTTATGACTTGTTTTGAATTTAAATAGCATTGCACTTTGTGTAAATATACGACGCTGTAACTTAGATAATAGGACATCGATCTTGACACGGTTTAGGAAATCGTTTCGAATACTAAGCACTGCGTAACATTCGACAAGAATACGAATAGAAAGGCGAGTGGAGAGTTTCAGATTGCCGGTCAATATTTCGAAAGGTATCAGTTTCCCGCTTACTGTATTTTCAAGAAATATATTGATGGCACTATCCGGGTGAAATAATACATATGTTACTCGAAGCAGTTTTCACTGTTAAAGAATCTTCTTTATAAATTTCAGAGGTGCAGCATGGGAAGACGCCTTTCTGGATACAGTAGGCATAGCAGAAGACACAGGCCGCTTCAAGCACATCTCCGTCGCACGATTTGCCTCCCGTACCCTCGACCACGAACTCGAAAAAAACACGAGGACTGTCATACCATTCTTCAGTTCCACTTTTATTCTCATGGGAATATTCTCCATCATGACTTGTATGATGGGCGACTGGGTTCGTTCCAAACCATGGCTGGGTTTGCTGGGCAACATATCGGCCGTGATGGCCACGGCAGCAGCGTTCGGATGCGCCATATATTTAGGCATTTCCTTCATTGGAATCAATTTAGCTGCACCCTTCTTAATGATTGGTAAGTTTTTCATTTTATAACAAAAACGAACGGTTATATTGCTTCTAAATTAAAACGATTGCGCGAACTATGTATATTTGTTAAACTCTCACAGCACATGTCACCTAAATGGTATTCTTGCAGAATGGGTATGACCGTCTATAAAATTACTCAGAAAGTCAACCCATTCGTTTTATTGCAGACGGGCAATTTGTTTGTATCACGTTTTTCTATGAATGCACCTAGTCACCTACATTGTGTCACCCATTGAAAGTCCACGTCCACGTGTTTAGAAATGTAAGTATTTATGCCTATGTTCCAGGTATCGGTATCGACGATACGTTCGTGATGTTGGCGGCGTGGAGGCGAGCGTCTCCCAAGCTCCCGGTGCCGGAACGGATGGCCATCATGTTGTCTGAAGCAGCGGTGTCCATCACAATAACCTCGGTCACAGACATGCTCTCGTTCTTCATTGGGATTTTCTCTCCGTTCCCGTCAGTTCAAATATTTTGCATGTACTCGGGTAAGTTCGACAAACTACTCTCCGTTTTCTTTATTCACTTTTGATCAAGCAGACTAATTATTACTAATTAAACCTCCGTCGTATATTCCAGGTCTCGCCGTTTGCTTCACATTTGTATGGCATCTGACATTCTTCGCTGGGTGTGTCGCCATATCAGGTTACCGTGAGAAACAAAATCGACATACGATAACTTGGCTGAAGGTGCTGCCAGAATCAAGGGCCAGAAAAGGTGAGCCTTACCTATCCATATACTGCAGATATTCATTTGCTGATGGAAAGCTCTCCCATATTTTATAAAATACCAACCTTGCTTTTGAAGGAATAACAAATAATAATTTCCTCTTTTTTCAGAAGAAAAATCATGGATGTACAGAATATTCTGCAGTGGTGGTATAGACACAGCCGATCCTGATAACCCCATCGACAACAAAGAGCATTGCATCATGGCTTTCTTCAGAACCACCATGGCAGATTTACTAAACAACGGTTACGTGAAAGCCCTGGTTATCGTGGTGTTTATAGCGTACCTGGCGGGAGCAGGCTATGGAGTGACCAATCTCAAGGAAGGGTTAGAAAGAAGGAAGTTGTCCAAAGTGGATTCATACTCTGTTGAGTTCTTTGACCGTGAAGATCTGTATTACAGAGAATTCCCATATAGGATTCAGGTATTTGATTTTTGGGTATTTGGGTAGGATTAGCTACCATGAATACCAAATCTTCTTTTACTTCGAGATTCCGATGTTAATCCGCACGATCACCTGAATGCATAAAGTAAATTGTTTTTTACAGACAGAATTTAAACATAGGTACTTCATTGAATGGCATGACTCGTTTAAATGGTCTATTGAACACTAAAGGAACACACACTCGTAAAACGTGTCAACCAATAAATAATGTGGGTATGTTTATTCAAATAATAACTAAACGGCTTCATTATTTCCAGGTGGTTATAAGTGGAGAATACAATTATTCTGATCCAAAAGTGCAAGATGAGGTAGAAGCTTTGACCAAGAGCTTGGAGAATACTTCGTATATCTCCAACTCGCTGTACACAGAGTCCTGGCTTCGAACCTTCGTCGACTACGTATCGAGAAACAACGACTACTTGAACGTGACTATCGATAATGAGGATGACTTCATTCAGAATCTTAAAGAAGTGAGTAGAAAATGAATAAAGTAATTTATTATTGGACCCAACAAAGCCGTCACCGATATCGGAATCTTCTTCACTTCTTTTGTTTTTTTTTGCAGTTGTGGCTGTTCCCAGCAAACCCATTCTCTCTAGACGTGAAGTTTAACGATGAAGGAAATCGAATTGTAGCTTCAAGATTTCTAGTTCAGGCAGTTAATATCAGCGGAACAAACCATGAGAAAGAAATGGTACGAGCACTGAGAAACGTCGTTGCTCAGTCTCCTTTGAATGCCTCTGTATTTCATCCTTATTTCGTCTTTTTCGATCAGGTGAGTTTAAGAACATATTATAAAAGTAAGATATAGGACGGAGTATTGAAAAATTATGTCCAAAATAATATTATTTTTGTTTCAGTTCGAACTTGTGAGGCCAACTTCACTTCAGAATTTATGCTACGGTGCTCTTATGATGATGATCACGTCTTTTGTATTCATCCCTAACATCCTGTGCTCTTTGTGGGTGGCATTCAGTATAATATCCATTGAAATCGGGGTAGTAGGTTACATGGCCCTTTGGGATATCAATCTTGACTCAATATCCATGATTAACTTGATTATGTGTATCGGCTTCTCCGTTGATTTCACCGCGCATATCTGTTACGCGTACATGGCTTCCAAAGCCAAATCCCCTGACGATAAAGTCAGCGAATGTCTGTACTCCCTCGGGTTACCCATCGTACAAGGATCCTTCAGTACTATTCTCGGTGTCATAGCTTTGCTCCTAGCTGACAGTTACATTTTCTCCGTATTCTTCAAAATGGTATTCATGGTCATATTCTTTGGAGCGATGCACGGTCTCTTCTTACTTCCAGTACTTTTGTCACTGTTCGGGCCTGGTTCTTGTACCAGAAGGTCCGACGATGTCAAAATGGCCAAATTAGAAAAATCTTTCCCCAATCCTTACTGTATGCCTCACCCACAGCTAGTTCTCAATGATCAAATATACAACGGTAAGAATTTGAATCCAAATGGTATTTACAAGATTTATGGCGATGACAAAGATCTAGGAATAGGCACGTCGGGCGAGGACACGAGCGAAAGTAGTTCCAACCAGTCGCAGCGCCGGCAGATAGGCGACGATGAGAATGGCCGGAAGAAATACGACGACGGGTGGAAGCGATCTAGTTATTGCCAGAACTCTGCTAGCCAGTTTCAGCCATCCGGCGAATTAGATCTTTATGGTCACGATATGGATCGTAATTGGCAACGACAACGCTATGAAGACAATCGCCGTGTTTTCGACAATTACCGGAAACCTCCGGCAGTAGCGAGGACGCGCGACGACGAGTGGGTGACGCGGAAGACGAGCGACGGAGGGCCGCGGCGCGAGGGCGCGTACCGCGTGGCGCGCGCGCACTCGCACCACAACATCCACCGCTCGCGCGCGCCGCGCCGCTCCAACTCGCATCACAACTTAGAACATTTAGACTACGTCGCAGAAATGCGCTTTCCCTGACAGTGACCACTTCTGTCTAAATAATATTTAAAAGTAAAACGAGTGCTCAATTTATGGACCAAAGTATTATGCTACTTTCGTAAAAACGAAATCAGTAGTCTAATTTCCTAGAAAGTGAAGAACAATGTGTTGATAGATGAACACTTTTTCTTGAAGGTGTCATGTGTTATTTGGAAGTGATACAAACTGTTTATCTTCAACGTGTAGTTTAAATGGAGCTTTGTATAAAAGCCTTATGCCAAAATCAAAATATGTAGTCCTTTACCAGCCTACTTCTTACCGGTGTAGTTGTGGTGGTCATGTGAAGATTTTTATATTTCCAGCTATTATTTACTGTCAAAACTTTACAAATGTCATTTTATAAAAACACCTACATGTAAGATAGGCTGGGCTTTATGTTCTCGTCTCTATTTAAGAAAAAAAAATATGTATAAAAATAAAAAGCTCAGTAGTACACCAAAGTACGATCGGTTCAATAACGATATTATTATGTAAGTAAGTTATTGATTCGGGAGGAAAATTA
This sequence comes from Heliothis subflexa, assembly GCA_022398575.1. Classification (NCBI taxonomy): domain Eukaryota; kingdom Metazoa; phylum Arthropoda; class Insecta; order Lepidoptera; family Noctuidae; genus Heliothis; species Heliothis subflexa. The sequence goes on along the minus strand of JAKRBP010000120.1, from coordinate 17,725 downwards.
TGTAATTATTATAACTTTAGTAAATAACTAGTAATTTTATGAGTGTTTCGAGATTTTGGTACAAGGCTGTATTAAGAGAGGTTATGATTGTTTATCGCTAATTGCCTAGAATACTGTGTAAGCCGCCGAAAAGTTATATGTAATAGTTATACGTGATTGAACTGTAATACTGTAGCATATAGGTATAGAACATATCACAAAAATACCTGTATTGAAATAAGGCTGCTTTTTAATATGCGGAACCTATTTTCTAGTAATCGTTTTCTTTGTAAGAATTAAATACGTAGTTTTTGATACGTTTGGTATCCCAAAAATAAAGAAAACGATGCTACCCGCATATAAAGAAGCGGCTTAAAATCTATAAGAAGTTTAACAAAATACCCATATTTAACGTTTTAAATGTTTTAAAGGAGCAAGTGAAAGATAATTGTTTTTTACAAAATAATTTATTACAACGTAACTAGTTCCTACAACTTAACAATCGAAACAACTGATTCAGTCTGCACTTGCTTTCGGCAATCATACAAATTTGGGCTTCCATAGGGTCCATAGTCTAAGACATCTATTTAGTGTGATAAAAATGGGATGGGTGATACATAAGAGGTGTGTAAATACGTGTATAAGATTTGGGCGCAATAGAAACTTTTCCTTACATTACAAAATTGGGTTCTATCAATTTATTATCTAAAACTAACATAATATAAAATGGAAGCTTCGTTTATTTGAATGCAGGACAAATTAGTCCAAAATATCAACTATTGTCAAACAAAAGTTTCTATTGTGCCAAAATCTGAACATTTTAAGTCTTCATGTAATACAAATAAAGCTTTAACCATTACCTGTCTTTATGGGTTGCTGTAAATATTAGTTGTGATATTATATCTCGATGCCATGTTCCACCCTGTCTTACGTTATGTTTACTGCTACTCTACAACTAATATTTTACTCTATGTCTTACAAAATACAGTTTATGTTCTGTCTGACATGTTCGTCATTGCATTTTGTCGTGTAACAGCAAGTGACTCTAGTGTTTGTTCCGTGTGTTATGTAAGAATATATTTTGTGATCGCTAGCGGTCGCTCATCATGACTGAATAATGTAAATATTACCTGTTTTACATTAAATATAAAATTAGTTTTATTAACTCTTGTTTATTATTTAATTATCTTTGCATTTAGAACATTCTATCACAATAAGGTACCTATGTGGATTGACTAAAACTAAAATTAAAACATAACTCGCATTCAACGTAAACTTCTTGATTTTAGGCACTTACAATACAACAGTACATACAGGCATCATCGCAATACAATTTGCTACTGGATGTATAATATATAATATACGTAAAAACATAATGAGAAATATAAAATGTACTGTTGTCATCTGATAAACAATCACGCGTTTTAATGAGATAATATTATATGAAAAGTATGCGATCAGTCTGAAACAATAACATTGCAACCAAGTATGGACTTACTGGAGGATTGTAGTCACATAACATCTTAACAATCAGTCAAAGAAATTACTTAGCAACTACATAGATCAGTATCTTAGTCCATAACTGGGCAAAATATAAACAACTCTACAATATTGTAAAGTAACAAATTTAACGAGGTGCATGCTTATCGTACGTCGACTTTAGGACATCACTACAGAACAAAACCAAATCTTTGGGATCAAACCTCTCACAAATGAATTCTCGTAGGAATGATAATTCTTCACTACTGCTATTCTCTCCCTCCTGGTCTTTATTCCACTGCTTCTCTAGTACTCTGGTTAAGAGAGTTTTAGCGTCAGACGGCGTGACTTTCTTCATTAGTACGTCAGTTATAGCACTAATAGGTAATCTTTCACTAATCTGCTGGATAGAGGACTCTTGTAGTTGTATGCCTACTTGTTCCACGAAGTCTGGTCTCTGCAATAAATAAACGGCTTATTTAGTAAATTATAAAACTAAGTTTCTTTATTAATCTATATCTATACATATAATAATCTGTAC
>JAKRBP010000119.1:475210-487739 GCA_022398575.1 Heliothis subflexa | reverse complement strand
GACAGTTTCGTATACGTTGACCTGCTGTTGTCTGTACTAAAAATATCACCAGCGCGATTATTTCAGACACTGCCACAGAAGACGAATCAAATTCAAATGTTTTTCTTTCAAGTAGGCCTTCGCTCTATAAAACGTCAAACTAGTTGCAAAATGATGCTTCATCACATGGTTTCAAAACCCAGGGATTCAGGATTTCAGGGACTTTCGCATACGGAATCTCAATCAGTTTCCCTACGAACAAAAGGTGTGTACGTAAGGTGTGGGCTGATGTCGAATGGCGTGGCTGCCTCACCACCGTCGAGGCGGGAAGGCACGCGGGCGCCTCGCTTCGGTAGGGCTACGCCTATAGTGTGAGAAAAGTATTCTTTGGTGAAAACTTAGGCACGATTTTATATATAGTAACTAAGTATTTTTTCGTGAAAAGTGTATTGCCCGTGTAAAATTAGCGTGTGCTTTGTATTAGAACTAGATATCGTGGTAAATAATGTGTTATGAAATTATTCTTCCCAAATAAGGTTTTAGCTTCAATTTAATCTCATCGAAAGGGTGACTAAAAAATTGTTTCTTAGCGATGAGATTGCCTACTGTGCTAATTTTGGTATAACTAACCTGTAATCTATGAGCCTTTATGATGTACAAAAGAGGATATTCTATTTTATTTGCCACGAGCTGTTTGAAGCTTGCTTCTAACGACTTTTTAATATAATCATTTATCACTATTCATATTTTTTTGACGATTTAGACATTTATGAAGATTTATTTAGTATAAACTGCATTGCTAACTACACACAACTAAATCACAACTAAAACAAAAGCCTAGCGCCCAAAAAATTCCACCGCACCGTACACCCCTAAGCGAGTCAAATATCTCGCGAGCCTCCTGTAATTGAAAACACAGTATATTCGGACAGTTTTAATGGCCCTTGCCTAATGTTCCATATGTGATGTGTTAGACATCATCCAAGGCCCGTACTACTGAATAACAGAGAATATTTCGTAAATTCGTAGTTCGGGAGTATAGGACGTCAAATGATGTCGGTGTGTCCGCTCGGATTTATTTGTTGTGTGTCACTGGGTTTAAAAAGTGTTGAATGATTTTGCTGTTGTAGTAGGTAGTAGTTTTTGCTGAATGAACGCATTTTAAGTTTCTGTTGATTTAATATTTCTATAGGGTGCAAATAATTACATTTTATTAGAGAGGAGTATGGCCGTTGCTAACTGATACAATAGACTCCAAGTTGACAGTTATTCTTTGGCCCTATCATAATCGGTAGTAGGTAGAGGTCTGTCAGTAACGCTGACCAAATTAAACAGCGAACAAAATAAACCAAAAGCAAACTAATCTAGAACAAAATTAGCGCACTAAAAACTCGCCCCAAAATTCTTAATTAAGCCTCTATATAACGAAAATACCTAATGAGGTACTGTTACCTAAACGCTACAAAGCAACAACAACAAACTGGAACTTTGCGGGCCTGCTTAGGTAATTGTTAAACCTGCCATGAACGCTTTTTGCCGCAACATTACGCCAACTTCAGGAAAGTTGGCAACTGGCAGAACTAGCGGAACTACTGTAGACAACTTTGTAGACTATATGGAAACCACAAAGGTACGGTATCGCGCCATCGCTGCTATCTGCTTTTGCATGCAAATGAGTTGGAAAAGTCTGATGGAGTAAGAAAACAAGTGCTGAGGTGCGCTGCGCTAAAATGCTGCTTTTGAACGTTTTGTGTTGGGTGATCTGATTTGCATGTACTAAGGTTATTTTTAACACTTTTTCAGTAGGCATCATCATCCTTTATCAACCCGTCATCTTTGCTATAAAGTTGTTTTCCTACAAATGTTTAACATGTGAATCTCTAAAGATAACAATACGGCAATCAATTTTAAAGCCTTCCTCATTTCTTTTTTTATCTCTATCTCTACACACACAAAACATCCCAAATTCTCTATCAAAATCTTATCTATCACCAACAATCAGAGGTCTGTCTGTTCGTCAGTAAGCGCCATAAGGGCCGGGGCGAGGGGCGCGGGGCGCGGGGCGGGCCGGGCAGAAGTTTGCCGCGATAGTTGCGGGCACAGCCTTTGTGGGACCGCCCCACGCGTGCCGCCGTCTATAATGGTGACGCTAGTTACGTCAAACTAGTCTTCTAAGGTATAGGTTTTTTTTTGCATGTAAATGGCTAAAATACTTAAAAATTTATGATATTTTTTCTAGTTGATTGCAATTTTAGATCTACAATATATTGTGATACAAAAAAAAATAATAAAAAAAATGTGCATTGGTCTGGAAAATAAGTGAAAATTGCGCAGCTGCATCTGGTTAGACTGAAAATGAATTTCACCGTAGAAAAGTCAGGGCAGATGAAAGCATTGATAAAGTTTACATGACTTTAAAAATAAGTTATCCTTATACCTGCCTATCACCTAAGAAAGTTATTTTATTCCCCCCTAAAACAGTGCTACAATGTGTTATGTACAGAAAATATAAAATGATTATAATAATTTATGCCAGTACTGCGTCCACTGTAGAACACACCGCGCTATCTGAGAAAGTAATTTATAAAGTTGGATGGCTGGACGATAGCTCCGCATTATTTATCTTGTCCGAGCATTATATACCTCGGTTATGTACTGTTATGTAACTAGGTGCGGTAGGTAAGGTTCCATGTCTTTTCAGGTGAATTATATGTGAAAATCTCTATGTTGGACCTGTAGCTATTGTGGATGGCTTTTGGACGTTCCAAATATTCTATTAGGTACCTACATTGTTTAATATTACTTTATTAGTTAGCCAACCAATAGATCTTTATAAAATTATATCATATACACATTTACAAAAAGTGTATTTCATGATCAGGAATTAGGTAGGAGAATAGTTGTTATTAGTTTCGTTTCACAAAAAATGCACCTTATAAAAAAATTATGACAGCAACTTATGTATACGAAGTATATCATAATGTGCCATGTGTGTGAGTACAATTAAAAAAATATTTTTTTTTTTCACTGCCTCCACAATTTTACAACAACAACGGTCCCCCAAAACGACAGACATTGAAAACTACACTCTGCACTTAGTTTTAACGATCGCCTCTTACCCCAAGTTTCCATCTTAACTCTCAGGTCACTGACCTCTGGACCCTTCACGATTAATGTCCAAAGGGTCAGCAAGACTCACTAATACAGCGAAATTAAGACGACCCCTTCGCGCCATCTGTAACCCCCTCAGTTCGCAAAATGGTCGCCGTTATATTCTACGGAAGGATGTAATTTTGCATTTTATTTTGGCCCATAAGTTAATTAGGCGTAGAAAAAATGGCCTATTGTTTACATGAATTATTTATTACGTTGAATTGAATAGATGAGTTGCCTAGACTTCAACGCGTTCAAGCAAAATGAACACACAAACTGTATATTTAAAATTCATCACTGAAATACTGAAAAGGGTAATATGAAATTAAGAGAGACTTGATTCATAAAAATAAATACTAATTTCACGGCACTCAATCAAATATTTTTAAGTTGCCTCCAGCCTTCGCTAATAAATGGGGTACCTATCTAACACTGAAATAATTTTTCAAACCAGACCAGTAGGTAGTTCTATAATAAGTGCGTTTAAGCAAACAAACTCTATACATTATAATATAAGTATACGTAAATGGAATATGAAATAATATAATGTTTAGAAGAGAAATTTAATGTCTCAGATGTGTCAATAGTCAATAGATAATGGAACTCAAACACAAACGAAATTAATAATACGGACATACACCCAGACCAAAACAACGAACTCAATTACAAACATAGTGGTTTCCAAAATCTAGTTGCACATAATAAGTGCTTCAGACGAGCGGATATGTAAACGATAATTCAATTTTATACTTGTTAAAGTCCCTCCTAGGTACTTAGGCACACAGTGTGCCCAAACTATTGCAATCTTTGCTTTTGTAACTAGAATTAGTTTCTGTCTGACCCTTCTAGAATCTAATTAGAGGTCCCTTGTGTGACGTCACTATGGATTCACTTAACTGGTCATAGGCTTGTTTTGAAAACAATTTGATCTGTCTCGAGAGACTGGTGAAGAGTGAGAAAGTCAAAACAATGGTAGAAGCGTCAAATTTTATTAACATAATACAGTGTATTTTTAATCTGTGCCTTATAAAGGACATTTAGATAGTATACCACAAGTAAATAACATTAAAGAGACGTGTAATATTCATTTACATCATATATTATAATGTGTACGTGTGACTCATACGTAGAACGACTTTTTGGGTAAATATATAAACAGTAATTTTGGCTAAAGAAGACTCGGGAAGGAACGCTCCTGAAGTGAGAATAGAAAATGTGCCTTGAAATACTCAAACGGTATTTAATTTTAAGTCTTACATAAATGTATTTATGTTGCAGCAATTTGCGTAATTGCAGAAATATAATGTTGTTTGAGCTGTCTTTTATACTGAGTAGTGTTTCAAAATTCGGCTACTATTATAGAAAACTTTCAATAGACAATCAACTAAACCGCCATTCAGCAGACCTACTAACTTTTCTAATGAAAAGTCAACTAACAAAACGATTAAAAATCCCGCCATCAAACCTCATTAACGGCCATTCCCTTTGAATGCCACATTATGAATACGGCAATCCAAATAGTGTACGTTCAACTTGATAGCTAGCGCGAAGGCTAGCAATTAAAACTTCTTTGTGCCGCTGTACCAGAGGGGTCGCGGGGAGGGTGCGAGGGGGCCGGAGGGGGTGTTGAGGTAAGCCGGGTGGTGAGGTGGTCACTTGACGGTGTTCGTAATTGGAAAACTTTCCCTACGGCCGCCAGCAAGCAGTGATAAAGGTTACTTGTGACAATTCAGTGACGTTCATATGTTTTGAACTGGAATTAACGATTGGATGGGTATTGGTGTGAAAGAAATTGGGTCTGTAGAGGTCCTTTTATATAAGGATATTATATGCATAATTTTTACTTATTACAAAGATTATGTATAGAAAAACATCTCATATATAAGAAGATTCTGAAGTGATTCAGCTAGAATGACAAGGAATACGAATATGCAAAAAAGAATGTCAATTTTGCCCATCATTGTACTTAATATCCTACATACCTAGAATTAAACCTTCTTCTACAAATAATTTCTAAAACAAACCCCATATCAAAACAAGTCAATACAATTCAAAAGCCAAGATAACAGCCTCAACCAAAGAAACCCAACTATCTGAACTGAACCGTTCGCAACAATAACTATTGTCCTATATACAGATAGTGGTACCATTCACATATTAAAACCAATTGTCTTTAAGACAATGGCCCAGCCTCCAATGAAGTGGCTCTTACAAAGGAGGAGGTTCTCAATGGCTGCCATAATTAAATACTCCATAACTATGGAGTGGTGTCCTTTCTATAGGACAATGGCGGAGATAGGTAAGACGTCAAACACTTCTTGGTTGGTCGAAGGTATGAATGGGTTTTCATCAGGTAAGTACTTATTGTATTCTGAAATGGTATGGTGTTTTTTTTTAAGTAGTGTACTTTTTATAGTACAGTTAAGGTAACGTTACAGAACTAAAAACAAGATGTATGAAGAATAACCTTAAAATATTGAATCTAGTATTATGAATGCGAAAGTTATCTGTCTGTTTATTTAACGCGTTTTCACGCGAAAGCTACGAAACCGATCTAAATATTTGATTACACAGATAGTCTATAATCTGAGAAAAAACACGGCCTAATTTTTATCCGGGTGCAGTCGATCGTTCCCTGGAGACGCGAATGAAACCGTGAGGAACAACTACTTGAATACAAAGGTAATTCATATATCTTTTTGGGAAGAAACACCGAAACAAATGCAAGAGCCAACTATAAAAAGCAAGCAACTAAACAAATTACAGTACCTAAACAACATTGACTCGTAAATTTGAACAGCCATGCAACGACTAGTTAGAAAATTAGTACATGAAAATATTGTGGAGCAAACAGAAAGCTGTGCAAACAACTTATTAACACATTATTTACATGGGCGAGCGTTAATTTTAAACGTGTTTACTGTAAACTGTGAGTTCGTGGGGTATGTCCTACACTACGATCTTGGCGACGGGGATGTGGCGCTAGTCTTTTGTTTTAACATTGAGAAGCTAGCTATAAGGAGGCTGCAAAACAGAAGAAATAAGGAAGTCCACTCCATTTACCGATAAGGACAAAAGTAACAAGAGCAAATGACGAACACTACAAAAAAAAATGAAAATTTGTTGGCGTCATACTGTGATTTGGTGAAGTCGTTCTGGAATGACAATATTCGATACCCGCTATTGATTAATGTGTAAATAGCAGAAATTAAATCAAAGAATGGTTACTTACAAACTAGCAAACTTATTTTAAAATTCAATAGGAGTTAACACTGTATCAGTAAAGTATGTCTACAGCTAATATTTTCCTCATTATATGCGTCAAAAATTCATAAAAGAATCTTGAGTTTTCAATGACAACTGATGTGAACCTCTTTCGTTTTTCATAGCATAACTAACAGTGGAACACAAACTCAACGGTTTCCCTTGGTATTACGTTACACAATAAGTACACAATGTTATTTTCTTGTGCAAACTGTGAAATTTATTTAGTTTGACGTGACGGTCTAGTTGGCACGCCCCACGTGTGTACTACTAGGAAATAGTCAAAATTGCTTTGTGTAGAAATGTATATTATTTCACCAATATCACGGAGAAGATTATATAATGTACCGTTTTAAAAGAAATGAGTAATACTGATTTAAAGCCAGTTACACAGATTCTAGAGGTATATGTGAAAGATACTGCCTTAGAAAAGTAGTCAATATTAAAACATGTCTTGTTATCTCTCAGATAACTATCTAGAACTTTATTTGGAACCTAAGAAACGGTCTCTAAAAGCATTATTTTAATAGACAGAAAAGCGATGGCACTTAAATTATCAAAAGACGGCTTCTGCCTGGTTATACCTACACCTTGCAAGACGAGGGCGGGATTTCTAAGCAACTTTTCACAAATTCAAGATGGCCGCCACCAACCGTTAGCAATTTTCGCAACCTATTGTTATGTTTTCGACTTTTCGATATCAAAGTAATTCGTAGATTCTCTATTTGAATCTTAGGCAGCCAGCATGCTTGCTGGCCAGTTCATACATATTCTATTTTGTAAGGGAATCATCTTCCATTCAGGTGCGAATAAATCAGAATTTGAATTTGAATGCAAGACCGTTAAGAGTCGTGAGTGCTCGATGTGGAACTTCAGATGACGGGACTAGTATGTAGGTATGTGTATGTAAGGTAGTGTTGTAATATTATAGGTATTAGTCGTATTTTATCCTCACTACATTAGTTCGGATCAAACTGAGAAGAATACAGGCGAGGTTTTTGGAAATAATTTACTATCTGTCGATTTGCTAAAGTAAGAATATATTTCTTAAATACATAGGTTATTAAGAAAGCTGGATTAATTGATCCATTCTTTAGTACTATACTTATCTGCCTTTTGAAGCAGCATTTATGCCCACCGATATTTAAACAAAACGTCCAAAGGAAAAAATCAAAACGTGAATTTGACGAAAGGTCAGATATTCATTAAAAGAGTAATGTTTGTATGGTTAAGTGGTTAGGTCTTCATAAATATAACATGATTAAATATTTCAGTAGGCAGTTCATGTAGTTGATAAACAACAAACAACTTGAAACCAAGCGGTCACTTGTTCTCTACATAAGTAACAACTACAACGTACATACAGAGTTTTCATTAAAATTAATTTTCCCCTACCCTCGTTAAACTACGGTTGAAACTAGCAAATTAATTATAAAACACGTCAAAACAAGATATGAAGTTCGACCCATCTGAGATTCACAAAGGGTGGGTCTAATTCGGGGACAGGGCCCTTTCTACCCTTATCGCAAAGTCTCATCTACTACCCTTCCATCGATCTTAAGGGTGACTTAACCCCCAGCGAGGGAGGGATAAAAGAAAATGGCGAGGGTGGCTTAGGGATCATTTTTGGGGGTCGTCCCTGAAGTTTTAAGGGGTTAGTTTTTGTATCGTCATGGTGTTTCTCGAAAATTTTGTTAACGTTATGGAATTAGTCGAGGGTTAGTAATTATTTTACGGCTTTATTATGTTATCGTAATGTGTGAAGTTTTAAAAGTTTATAGGGATTTTATGTACCCAAACGTATGAAGCTACCTAACGTATTTCTTTTATTTTTGAGAAAACCTATTTAATTTAATTATTATATTTAATGCATCCAGCATTGAGAAATATGCAGGATACATAAATGAATAAGACGTATAACTAAATTAATATGTGCTAGTCAATAGTAGATTGAGTAGGTATTCGCATTGGGTTTATTATATTTTGCTGTAATAATGCACTTGTTTGCTTCAAAATAAAATTGGTTACCACGGCTCCTTCTTCAAGAAATCATATTAGAAAAAAAAACATCCGAATTGCGAACCTTCTTTTTGCCAACCTGGTTGGCAAACGTTTGCCAACCAGGCAAACGTTTGCCTGGTTAAAAAATAACAACTCAAATCAATACACAAACATAATAAAACCCCATTTAATTACATTAACGTAACTAACATCGTTATATCTAAATCGGCAAGCGAGTCACGGCGAGAATTGTCTGTGGATGAAAATTGTCCAATGTACTGACAAGTCTTCTTAGTGTGGGTAGGGGGACGGCCGGTCGTGACCGCGGGGGACGCACTTCTTACGACCACTGTAAGGGCTGCCATTTTGAATATTGGCAATTTTATTATTATTTCTTTTATTTTGATAATTTTATCATCATCAAACGGTTAACTTAAACAATGGTTTTGAAAGTAAAGCGTCTGTTAACACAAAAATTATCAGCATTAATTGCCACGCTTGCTTGATGCTGTGAGTTTCTGATAAGTATTTAAAGATATGTAAAGGTGGATGAATTGAGTACCTCCTTCTTTTTGGCCAGTTGATTTGAAATTTACCTACGCAACGCACATAGTAAAATTGATTTAAAGTTGTCAGTATTCTTATATATAAGTATCAGGCAGTGCTTTTCCTTCTGTTTACCTACTATATAACTACATGATCAGAATATACCACTGTCAATAATATTGGAAAACAAATAGGTCTCAAAATGAACCAAAGAAAACTCACCCACATAACAGAAAAAGTCCAAGCACAGCCCTACACGTAGTGCCTACAAAACTCTAATATTCGGGCAAGAAATTACATACTTTAATCTTATCTCTGGCATAAAATAGAATATTAAATGGAGCTCCACCCACGCCGTGCGAAGGAATGCCTTTTGTCCTCCGTGACTATTGGCGCGAATTTAAATGTTTCTAGAAAGGAATTTTGGAAAGATTATTTGAAATTCCCGTTGTTAGATTGTCCTATTGGAGTCGTTTGCGCTTTTGTATTGGTATAATACTCTTATTGATAATTTTAGAAACGGGTTCAAAAGAAATATTCTTTGACTATGGATGTATTGGACTAGTTAGATTGTATATTTTAATCTGAAAAACAACATCACCATTTGGCGAATTAATTAATTCTCTAATACTCATAGCGTCATATCTCAGAAACGGTCCAACTAAAATATTCACCCTGTTCACCATACTACCCTCCCAAACAAAGACGGCACTATCTAACAAAACTAAGCTCAATAAAGGGGACCCTTATTATTTTACAAAGCATTCTAAACATGTTCATGGAAGACACACACACACTTGTATCTTGTACATCGCACAAATATATCTAAGTGTCGGAGGTTTCGGTCAGTTCTCCTTATCCTTTCCCCCTTTCGACACTATAAGCCCCAACGCCCCGTCCCTCGGCCCTCCCCTCATAAACACTGCTAAACACTGGCGCGCAAAATTGTAAAATTCGTACTTACCCCGTTTTGTCTCTCTCTAGCCAACGTCAATTTGTTAAGATAACATTGTCGGAATTCGCCGGCCGACGTTATTTACGATTCGGAAATTAATTTAAAGGTTAGTAATTAGACGCCGGTTCTCTGGATACGGGTTCCGTTCAATTTATTGGATTTGTTCGGTTGTCGCTTGCTTTTGGGAGTTTGAGATAGTTCGATAGCGGTGTGACTTGGGGATTGGGTAATGGTCGGCTCTTGCTATGTACTGCGATTATATAACGCGGCGATTTCATGTCAATTTTGTGTTTGAGTGAGGTTACATACACTTTCATGGAATCATTATAGTATGTGACTGAAAAATTCACAGTTTATTTTATTCACCTACATTATTATCGTCTAACCTACAATGGGGTATTAAAACAATTTTATACACCAAGTCAAACTACCTAAGCCTTCAACAAAAATGCGTTGATTGAATACTTACTAGACCATGTATTTCAAAAGCTCTATTTTATTTAATTGGAATAGACATATAGTTCATAGTATCTTATTTAATTGTAGTCTGTAGGTACATAATTTTCTCACATTAGTTAAAACCACGCACACGCAACTTTATCTGTACAACAAGAACAAAAGCACAAATATATTCCAATCAGACTTATGCAACAATTAAAATAAATACACTAAGGACCAATCTTCAGTCTCTGAACTACCGTACCGACTGCAAAAAAGGTCGATAAGTCAAAAATATTCAATTAAGTACGAGCATTAATATTCTAGCGTCGCGGTCGTCAAGTGCCGTCGGGGGATAGTGCAGGTGCCCACCCCTCCCCCACCCCGCGGCGGGGGGTGGCTGCGGAATGATGGCCGAAATCCCCGTTTTTAGGCCTAACCAACCTTTTTAGTATTCACATAAAGTTTTTGCCAATTTTACCGTGTGATTATCGAATATTGTATACGTTTCATTGTTAATTAGCATTATTAGTTGCTTTGGTGTTGTTGTAGTATAATGAAGGCGTGTTTGTCCTATATTAGGTGATATAACTCTAACTTTTTGTTTTTTCATGCCTGTTTCAAGTTTTCATTCTCACCCTATAAGATTAGTCCTCAAACCGTTATGCTATCTACACAAAGAAAAAAGAAGCAAACATTAAACATCAATGAAATATTTTTCCATCTATCAGCAGACAATAAAAACCGAAAGAAACTACAAGCACCTTACAACCTTAACCCTACGTACTTCATCAGGTTTGGTACATAGACAATAGCGTAACCCGTCGGCTGACGCGCCACTATTAATCATAGAAAATGACGCGGGCCATTGTGTGAAACGGCTCGGCTCAAAATTGTGAAAACCTATCCTGAGCGCGCGCGCGAACTAATAACGCGGGCCGCTCACACTTCGGAAAATACCCAAAGGGGGGGTACGGTGCGCAGAAGTTTTATAAAAAAGGAATAAAAAAATATTGTTTTATTTTTTTTCTTGTTGAGTGTCATTAAAGTTGACTTGAAGACTTTTTTGTAATTAATTTTATCTTTAAATTAGATTAGCTTGTTTTGTGTGATGTTAAATAACAATAAATCACACTTGCCTCGAAAAGATAGTCACTATCAAATAATTATTTATTTGTCTCAAGTGTATTTTTTTCATTTAGAGACGGTCGGCCTTCAGTCGACCGTAAATATTTGTACAGCTGTTAAAAGGTTACATCTTAATTATCAAACCATGTTGAAATCAGGCAACGATGTAGTAGGTGTCGAGGAAAATAGTATGGTATTTCAAAATAATTTATTGTCTTAGCCAATCTTAAGAAAAATAATAGGAAAAATGTAATTATCAAGTCAAGGTGTAACAACTGTCTTCTAAACGAACTTACAATTTCAATAAACTTGACTTAAACATCAAAATTTCACTCAACAGAAAAATAGAAAAAAAAAATAGAACTGTAACCTTTTTTTATCCCACTTTTTTTACGTTGACCTTACTTCAGAGCTTGACGATGATGCGGCGCGCCAGTGTGGGTGTTGATTCGCGTGTATGTGTGCGTACACCATGACATTCTGTTACAGACGTGATATATTGAGAACTGTTCCAAAAATCGCTATTAGGTATCCAGTTGCGTGCGTAATAAAAGGCGGTGTTTGCGCTACCCATGATTTTACGTGCGTGTTTTTGGGTGCACAGAATCATTCGATGTCTGATGGCGTATAGAAAATCTGTAGCTAGTTTTAGCATGGTATATAGTACTAGAACAAGCCATTTTTTTTGTTAGCGGCTAACTTGTCTAGGTCTTGCTTGTCCATGGTCTTGTTATACATACTTGTGAAAAGTATTTCTAGGTGAAAAATCTATAGATTCTTTCAATAAAGTCATGAAGTAATTCCAAAGGGTTTGATGATTATTGCGTTATCGACGAATAATATATAACAACATGATTTTCTTAAACGTTTTACAACTCATTTTCTGAGATTGTATGAAAACATTTTATATTATAAATATCAAAAAATTGCGAGCATTTGCATCGTGAGTTCCGTACAATAAATACATAATACGCCTTTGTCGAAAGGATAAACTTCACTGAGAAAAATAGTTGCGCCTGGAAAAATGTCCCTACACCTACCTACATGGATATAGGTTGCGATTAA
>JAKRBP010000117.1:78461-88842 GCA_022398575.1 Heliothis subflexa | reverse complement strand
GTTTTTTGCCATTCGGCTACGGAACCCTAAAAAGGCTTAATAATAACAATCTTAGGCTTAGTAATAAACTTAATCTAAATTAAAACATAATATATGCGAGAAATACGTTCACAAGCTATCATCGGGATCACCAAATGTTTAAAGAATAAGAGGAATCAAATAAGAACCACGGACTTCAGATATGTAAAAACTATGTAAAACTCCTTGAATAAACTGTGATTTAAAATATCAGTTATCAAGTTAACGTGATGTCGAATTAAAATGCATTAGCGTTTCTGACCGCAGTGAATCGTTTTACATTATAATCTGAATGTCAGATCAGTTCATATTACTTCTGTAGGAACTCACAGATGACGAGCTCATTTGCAACCAGATTACAGGGAAAATGAATTCGGTTGAAGTTGTGTATTTGAAATATTCAATTTTTTTACAGTATGAAATATTATATAGGCTTTTTTTTACTATTTTCAGTACTGTCAAGTAGCTCTTATTGTTATATTTTAATGGACAATTATTTTAGAAAAAAATACAGACACGTGCCTAATGTAATACCAATTTTATGGCGTGGGTTTTATTAATGTTATTTCTTTTCTTTTAGTAATAACACCAACAAGCTGACGGAATGATTTTCTTTAAATTACGATGTTTCTTGTGGGCGTATTAATCCCACGCACTTTCAGTTTCGGAGAGGTATACAGAACTCTAGGTGGGCCAACATTTCGGATATTATTTAAATATCTATTTTATTATATTTAGTGTGGGCGTTTAGTCGTCCCACGCGGCTTGTCTTCGAGGGGGGAGTACCAGGCCCTGGTTGTGGAACTATGGAACACGTCGCCCCCGCGACGCCCACTCGTATCTGATTCCTGCGGGGGATAAGCAGTCGGCGTATTTGTTTAACCTCGAACAAGAGTCAAGAAGTTACATGAATCCGACATTTATCTAATTGTAATGCTAAAATTGTGTCTTACGAGATAAAAAAAAATATTGGGTTACAATTTTTTCATCGGATTCTCGACAATATTTACTTCCTATTAACTTTATGATGATCATGTGTAAAAGAAAGCATTGTTTGCAAAATATTCAGCAATTTTCACTATGTTACAATATCAGACAGTACCCGAATTGCTATTATTTATTATTTATCCGCAACACATCCACGTGTAACAGATTTGATTCAATTACTTAATGTACTTGCTGTATCGTGTGGATTTGTGCGATACGCGGCCAAATATCCGAGTCCCGCTGGCTAATCTACGTAAATACGATACACTGGATTAATAAAAAGTTCTATTATGTTTCTGAATGTTGAGATTTTATTAAATGTATTAGCTATATTAAATACATTTGTATGTTCATTATCATTAGGATATCTAATCTATGTCCAGAAGTAGATCTTCCCAAATTGATGTGTTAGATATCACTGACTAGTAAGTTTAACGCATAGGTATAACTTGATCACTTGATAACTTAATTGCCTGCACTCCTTCTTGCCAGAGAGCGGCCCACACTGAGTTTGCATTTCTCATAATAACTTCTATTATATGACAAAACAACAACATGATAATTCGTAGTTAGTATGTAGATGAGGTTGCTGTGTCGCTTGTGTTGCCAGTGTGTAGTGACAGTGTCGCTAATTGTCGCGTCCATTATGCGCCGCTGATTGTATTCGCGACGTGTTTTACATTCATGTTCGTGTTTGTTTGTCACACCAACATAGAACCACACATAGAAAACTAGAAACATTTTAATGAATAAATGTTGCCAGACAAATTACTTCAGTAATACATAATAGAATTAAAACATTATGCTTGCTATACTTGTGACAGCTCAGTTACTACAAGGCGAGCACATGAGTCAGGCGCGATGTTACGTTTGAATTCCTACCACCTACACAAACAAAACACTATGAAACCAAAACAGACACGCAGCTAAAAATCCAATCTATCAACTGACGAATCTCGCACGCCAACCGCAAGCAAATCTAATAAATAATAATGTAAACGTTGTATAATATACGAGGTGCGGAGAAATAACGTTGAATGTTTAGCTGAGCTCGCTCGCTGAGAGCGCGGCGCGGTGTGAGCGGCGGCCGGCGCTATCGATCACCGTCCACTCGCCACACAATTTATAGTTTATAATGAGTTTAAACAGAACTAGTGATGTACCCACTAGTGCTGTGCTCCACACTACCTGCGGATATTATGTTTGTTTTACGGCTTTGTTTATAATCTAACAGATATACGGCCGCTTTTATTTCGAATGAAATGAAATTGTTGAGAATTTATTAGCTTTAAATTTTATTTTATTTGCATTTCGTTGTTTGTATATAATTTAAGGCACTCAGAACTGATTTTATGGCGAAAAGATTAAATAGAAATTCTTGTGAAAATAAATATGAAATTCTATGAATATGAAATGTACTTTCAGTACATCGTATCACTACATAATTATATTATGTATTGACTCGATTACTATACTGAGATATTAATTCTATAAATCTGAATTTCAATTTTCCACGATAATTATTAAAAGGTACTTATAATGAAATGGGATTTGAATGAGCAGGCGTTTTTGCACGAATATGAATGCTAGCAATTAACACACATAGCACTGAAATATAAATATTTATTAAGTTCCAGTGTTTGCAGATATTATCTGTGGCCACACAAAGTAAGCGCGCAGGCAGTCTGAGCTAATTCTATTTGCTACTTAATTACTATTTGTAAAGAGAAACACTAGCCGCGCACTGACGTCTGTTTATTAACGCTAAAAGTACATTGGTCAAATCGACGATTTGTTGACTTGTCTTTCGGTTATTCGTTATTATTACGTACATGGGGAATACCACTCAATAATTTTACCATTATTTAATGATGGTCAGAACGTTTTGGTCACGTTTTTACTTAGTACATACAATCACCAGTAAATATATGTAATACCAAATGGCCTTCTTTGCCAAGACAGTTAAACTACATATATCGTATACACTACCACGCAAAATAGGCCTAGCAATAAAACTTCCCGGACGTTTTCTGTCACTAAGAGCTCCTCTGCAACCGTCATAAAATCCGTTGCCAAATACCGGCCGTTGCGCCCTGTGCCGGCAATAGGAACACAGTTTGGCACCAAACCCGGGACCTTATGTTGCCTGTATCATATACCCGTAGTGGCCGAACAAATGACTAATTAGGGCCGGCCGACCTGACCTGTTATTAACGCAATTAGCCGCTGCAGCGCTGATGGTAATGTCCATTAGTTCTCGTTACCACTTGACATCGAGAGCACTAACACTCGCAACAGCGCTTCGTACAGCGCTTCTAAATATTGTTCTGTGTTTGAACTTCATTACAATGTTTACCTCGTAACTGCTCAATTTTATTGTATACAGACTAGTTGGAGATCAACACAAGCAATTAACAGCCTTATGGTAACAGTGCAAAGCTTAATATTGATTGAGTTGGAATGTTATTGAAAATGAAATTCATAAGCGTTTTCATGAGTACGCTGTGTTTGAAGATAGTTTAAAGTTTGAAACCTATATACATTCTAGAATTACAATGTTATCAAGGCTACCAGATATTTGCCTCTATTTACACACTTATTTACCCACTAACCCTATTTCACACTGAGTTTACACTGCAAAACCAGTCTCAAATTCCAACGTAACATACCAGACAGACGTAGAGCCATTATAAAATCTGCATTACGTGCATCAAAAGCATTGTAAAGGTGCGACCACAAATGTGGCGGTTTAATTATCGCGCGAATTAGCCGTGTCGCTTCACGGCCTTTGTCCGATAATGGGGCTGCGAGGCTGCTAATGGAGGCTCCGAGCGGCGCCGGCGCGGCCAGGCAGTGAGCGCGATTGCTACTTTGTCGCGCGATAAATTGAAGCGCCCGGTGTGTGGGCCCACCAGTATTGTAACAAGAAATGCCTTTGAAAGGCGTTAATTTGTTGATTTACCTGAATAAAGCAGTATCGTAGAGATGTTTGTTTGCGCTGCTCTTGTTTATGAATGTATTTAACCTATACAGAGGAACCTCTCGTGTGAAGAATTATGCCATAGATTACTATTGAGAAGGGTAAGAATTATACCAGGAATTATTTTTAAATCAATATTAAGATTATTGCCCAATCAAATCCGAAATGTGTACACTGCCTAGTCTAGACATTAACTACAGCATGAACTTGCAAAGAAAATCTATGCAAACGTAGATGACCTAATCATCTAAAAAGATGTAGAAATTCTAGATCTGTATAGATTTTCTTTGACACACTGCTCAGCAGCCCATTTATTTTTGAAATGGATAGATTTTAAACGGCATGTGTCTAGTGCTTACCTGCGAATTTTGTCAGATCATCTCATCATCTCGTTGGTTGCCATCCTACGTTGCGCTGCGTGGTCTCGCCTCTAAAACAATAGTACAAAAGTACACTTTAATATAGTTATCTCTATCTACGTAGTATCTACTCATACAGTTAGACATACTTACCTAACACACATAGTTTACATGTGAGTTATATCTTGTAATTTTGATTGTATTTCTCATAATATTATCATAAACGCGTCAGGTAGCAACCACCCTCAACAGAGTAAACAAAGATACATTGATATTATTTGTCATGACCCCCGTGAGGATTCGTGTACGTATTTATCTTTTCTAAGGAGAGATACGAAATGAGACCATTGCTTTGTATCAGATCATTGAATATATTGCGATGTGGTCGGATAACATCGAATATGGTAGGGGAACATAAGTGCTTTAATAGTAAAGGTTCTAATCCATGTACTTACATTATGTTCTAGGAATGTTTTCACAGTACCTAAAAGACGTTTCAGTCCAAAGAAATGCTAAAAGTTGTTTTCTAATTTCATATTTACCTTTCTGATATTTTTCGCAGAACACATCAAATATTTTTATTTATTACTTCATTCCATGATACGGATGAAATTATTATCATTTTATCTGAAGACAACCTTGACTTCTAGGATATAACGTCTCTCAGAACTTATAAATATTAGACTATGTATTAAAATTCGTTCTTCACATAATAATACGTGTTCGATTCAGTAATTGAATCTGTGCTATCGTATTCAAATCGTGATATAATTGAATTACGTTAATACTTCAATAGATATACACTTGACATTTGATCAATAAAAGCTTCAGTAGGAATAAAATCTAATTTGTTTATGTAGTTTAGTAGCTCAAAAAATGCTCTTCGTGTTGTTTTTCAGGCATGAACTTATAAGTTATCGGTTGTCATCTCTGTCCAGTTGATAGCGGTATCGCTTCGCCGCCATTAATAGCGAGCACCAATCACATCCGAGATACATTGCCAATAAATATAAAACGAATGCTCCGGCGATCAGCAATTCATTGCGGTGCGCGCCCGGCTTGCGGAGCTAGCGGGACAACTGCGGGCCGCGCGGAACATTTGCGGACCGCACGGGATATTTGCGGTGCGAGTGCCGCGCGGCGCCGCCACCGCACGGAAATTGAAATATTTATCGTAAGCAAAGCGACGTATGTTCCCAGATGCGCCTCAATGAAGTGCGCACATAAATTTCGTTGGTAAAAGAAGATTGTACAGAACGTGACTTATTGCCGAACCGACCACGATAAAGTGCTCCAAAAGCAAATACCTCTACATTGTCCGGCAAAGTTTTTATTGAAAGTCCATTCTGAATAGTGCTTGCGCTTGTAGGGTTTAGAGTGCGATTGAGTGCTTCAATTAATTTTAACTAAGTGGGGTTTATAAACTTTAAAATGGTCGTTGCTAATAGCTACATTAAAATAAGTAGGGGTTATTACAGATGCGCAAATGGATAAAAATTATATTTGTAAAAGCCTATCACGTTATGTAATACATATGTTTTACCGACATACAGCTCACGAGATCCATGTATAAAGGAATCGTACAATCACAGCGTAATGATAATATATCCGCGCGTCCCTTAAACCCTGCTCTCCTCTGTGCGCGGGGTTCGGACCTCAATCATCGTCCTTAGAACCTCTCATTTGTTCGCCTCTAATGTGGACAGTGGATCGCTAAACTAGAGGTAGGTAACGTTGGGTATTTGCAACTTATGTGGAGGAATACTGATGCCTTACTATATGCAACTCAAATATAAACTGCTTTTTTACATAAAGAGCAACTAAAGAATTAGACAGATCAAAAGATAATGACGCTAAGAGCATTCAATTAGACCTCAGATAAGTGAAGTCCTAGACATAGACTAATGGACTGAGTTTAACTGTGACTGTGGTAAACTAGTAAAAATGTATAATGATGTATCTTTTTGCAAATAGTTCATTAGTAGGAGTATTGACATAAACTGTTGAAGGGTAAATGAAAGAGACAACCTTCATAGGAATTTCTGAAAATTCTATTTATAATTATTTTGTATTCCGACTGTTAACACTGACCATAAAGTACAAACAAAGACATATAATCCTCCTCCGAGCCTGGCTAATCGCCATCTAATTCGACATTGACACATTCGTCCAGACGGTGTCTGGCGCAGGTACCATCAGACACCAGACAATAACTAATGGCGCCCACAACGGACACAATAAATGTTACTTGTACGTAAACACTGACATACTAATTTGTACCAACATTGTGTTACGCTGGGTGTGATGAGCGTACGTGATGTGGGGATAAGTGTACAGTCGACAGCAAGTCAGTCTACCCAAATCTGTCTAATTTTACCAATCGAACATTAACGTTCTATCGTGATAAGGTTGAAAATCTATCTAAGAAATTTGACAGATTGTGGTAACTTGTGCTGTAATCTGTATCTACGTTAGCCAAATGAGTTTCAGGCTAAGTTAGAAGTGATGATAATTTATAACGACTTCAATATTAAAACCGCTTTTACCATTATCAAAATTGTTACTGTTATTTTTGTGAATGTAGCTAAGTAATGTAGCCAGTAAAATTCAACATTGATAGGGGGGAGAGGATTCCATTAAACCTGCCTAAGTAATTAATGATAACACGGGCTGAAAGTTAAATCAATAGATTATATTTTCTGGTTAATTACGTAGAAGCATCATGCTAAACATAATTACAATCAGTAGATTTACTAAACTGGTTTAACTAAATTCTAAACAATGTGATTGCAGAGTAACAACTCAGCAGATTGCAACCACACGATGTAACCGCAAGCCGCTATTACCCGCCATCAGCCGCCATCAGCCGCCATCAGCCGCCATCAGGCCGGCCGCAAAATATCGCCGCTGTCTGCCCGGCCGATAATTTCCAATAACTGCTAAATAAAGCCGATTAGTTCGTGTTTCCAATTGTAACATTATCAAAGTGGCTAGAGTTAGCTGCGGTTGGCTTTGTGAGAGATAATAGAAGGTTTTCAAACCTAATTAAGTATATGAATATCAGATACATACATGATTATTTCGTACATAAAAATCGCTTTAAAAATGAGTTTTTATCTTATTTTATGTCTTGATGAATGTAATATTGGCTTTTTTTTCTTTCTTGGAGAATTTTCATATAATTTTACTGGATACATAATTTTCAATCCAGTAGCGTGCTGTACTGAGTACATAAATGAGTAGACAAGAAACAACAATTCTATGAAAAATTGTTACAGAATAACTAAATCATCAACGAGAACCGTAACTTGTTATTCATAAGGCCCAAACAACAATACCTTACACAAAAACCTCATTCACATGACAAAATATGAGCATACCAACGACTGGGAGTACCGCGCACATTTCCAGAGCACTTATTATGCTATGTCGGGACTCCCGGCGTGCCCTCTTATATGTCACAATAGACGTACAATGCGCTAATCTGCGTCCCTTTGTGCTCACATCGAGATCATCTTAGATACACTGACACGGTGAATATAATGCATATAGATGGTACGTGATCTATGTATGTATTTGGGTTGGATTTCCTCTCTGTTACAAAGGTGAAGTTTGGACCGCTGCGCTGGCTAAATGAAACTAAAAGGTCTGTGGTTGTTTTGGAGTTCGTAACTTATAAAATAAGGTGTAGTTTTAATTTTTTGGTTTATTTTATCACTCATTTATAATAGCTGATAGGAACAGAAAACATATTCTGAATATGATAAAATATTAAATAACAAAGAAAAAAACATCGCAAAAGTGAACATTTAAAAAGTCAAAAATAATACGAGGCGCCTATATTTTACGTCGATGGTCACAAAATCAGATAAATGTACCAATATCTTAGATTTAAGTCAGCCAAGTGTACCAACATCTTAATAAGGAAATACTGAAAAGATAGACACACCGAAGTACTTGAGCCTCCGCGTATAAGTATTTAAAACTCTCTTCTATTTGCACCGGTCGGTAAAATGTACGTACGACTACACAGGGATCACATTTGGCCTTTAAATAACTTCTGCGTTTTATTTCTTTGAATAAAAAACGTCAAAAAATAATCTTATTTACATTTAAATTTCATATAACAGCTTCCAAACACACTTAGCGAGTCAATCGGTAACAACATCAAACTCAAAGCGCCCCAAACTTATTTAATTTAATGAGTTTTTCCTCTTTTCACGACGAATAAGTATATGAAAATGTTATTAGGAAAGAAATAAACATTTATACTGACACAACAACAGTAAAATACAGAGCGATGATAATTTACTCAGTTGTTTGGGCGACATTGATGCAGTGACGCGGAATTGGCTTGTGGGCATAAAATAATATTTGTTTGACTTGTAAATAAAAACTGTGGTACTCCTAAAATTATTGTTACACCAGAGAAACAACGAGAAATAAAACAAAGTATCTAAGTTATACTTTTACATCGATGTGAAAAGATTTTGTAAACTTTGATGTAAATAGGTACTTCATCAATGTCTAACTATATTGGACTCTGGAGAAAACCTTTCTTTTGTTAGGTTATTGCCCAAAATATTCCCTAATAGACGTCACTCCAAGTAGAGTAAAAACACTTTCAATGTTCAGAATAATTAAAATAGATTTGTGGAATTCTCCGATCGAAAATATGGAATGAAAACCGATGATTTTCAGAGTTTTTCAGAATCATCATTTTAGGTTCTGAGAACCTTAAATCTCAGAATTTAATTAAGTGCAGAAGAACATCGAATTTCTGCTTTTTGCGGCTGAATACGAGTGTATAGGAACATGGACATAAAGATTACAAATATTACTCCTACCCAGAAAATGACCTACACATATGTATAATAAAACTGTTGTAATGGGAAACCTATTAACACAATGCCAATCTACAAAAGCG
The DNA here is from genome assembly GCA_022398575.1 of Heliothis subflexa. Lineage (NCBI taxonomy): Eukaryota > Metazoa > Arthropoda > Insecta > Lepidoptera > Noctuidae > Heliothis > Heliothis subflexa. The sequence continues at coordinate 79,571 of JAKRBP010000117.1, read as the reverse complement.
AAACGAAACGTAACCAAGAAATTTTTAAACTACCAATAGTATTCCTTCACTCAAAGACACTACTTGGTAGGCGAAAACGAGAATGTTCGACTGACGAAATTCTATTGCCTGTTCTTCTCTTCTCCGATCTGCTTTGCAGGAGTCTGGGCCTTAGACCTTCTGGTCAATATAGTTTAATTATAAATGACTAATGCGAGAACTTTTAATTGTATTACAAACCCGGGTCAACAACCCGTAGTGATGGGTCATTATTGGTCGTTACCACGCTTGATCTCGTACCCTCGTCATCATATCGCCGTTTTTCTAACATAAACGGTTTATGCTAATGAGGACAACATGGCCGCTTCTCAGCTGGACTTAATGACTATTCCATAGAACAGATTACAATAATAAATGAGATCTCATTGTGACCTACTGGGTTTTTTGTACAGTAACGCCATTGGGATATTGTTATACCATTTATAAATTATTTTTTGCAAGTTTCATTTAATGGGACATTTATTCCTGTTTACGCCATTTTGATAATTTTTGCGTTTCATATGTGCGATTCCAACACAATTTTGTTTAAGGATTTCTTGTTTTTCTAACTTTGAAAAATGTAGTTATTCATCATATTATTCTGCTCAGATAATTTTAGATGAATGAATATTGATCGATTGTACTTTAATAGCAAGAATAACACAAGGTGTAAAATTTCGCACTTCACAGGTTGGCATTAAGTGTAAATATTATTGTGATAATGTTTGAGTGTATCGCTAATTATAGCCGTGATCAATGTTGACCAACCGAAGATTCCTATTTGAGTAAGATAAGTGTTCATTCTATTTAAGGAAGGATACAAATTGTAAAGGTAAACGCTGTCACACACTGCAGAGTAAATAGTCGGTCGACAGTTGGCCCGATGGTTGGCTATTTTTATAGAAAATCGTGAATCACTTCAACGTTTTTGTTAGTTTAATACAAAGTCATGATCAAATGAGCCTATATAAGTAGGTATACCTATATTAGTTTGTAGATACACAGAATATTTGTGAATAGTTTACATACTTGCGTTAATTGTGAGTAGACATAATATCTAATCATCCCTACAAAGTTAAATCTTAACGAGGA
>JAKRBP010000115.1:401195-411726 GCA_022398575.1 Heliothis subflexa | reverse complement strand
AGATACAAAAAGTGGCTCCTCAATCCATACGGACATAGTATTACAACCTTGTTTTTCAATTACTTCAATAAAGACTGAATATTCATCTTTTAGCGACGGATGTCAGTCACAGATGGGGGAATTCGTTTCCCCGAAACTATGGAGGGGGGCAGACCCAAGCTCGGCGGACTTATGGATCCGCGACAAGGGGTGATTGACAGAAGTTCCAGGTGTCAAACTTGTGCTGGAAACATGACTGAGTGTCCTGGACATTTTGGACACATTGATTTAGCAAAACCAGTATTCCACATTGGTTTTATAACAAAAACAATAAAGATTCTCAGATGTGTCTGTTTCTACTGTTCAAAGCTGCTTGTCAGCCCAGTAAGTTGTATTGTTTCTGCATTACTTTGTTGGATGATGTCATATAGTTCAGGGCTTACTGTCTTTGTTTTATATTTTAGACTAATCCAAAGATAAAAGAAGTTGTGATGAAATCAAAAGGACAGCCTCGTAAGAGATTGACCTATGTATATGACTTATGTAAAGGCAAGAATATTTGTGAGGGTGGTGAGGATATGGACATAGGTAAAGAAGGAGAAGAAGGCAAAAGAGGCTCAGGGCATGGTGGTTGTGGTCACTACCAGCCCTCCATCAGAAGACAAGGTCTTGATCTGACGGCTGAGTGGAAACATGCCAATGAAGACACTCAGGAAAAGAAAATAATCATCACAGCAGAAAGAGTATGGGAAATACTCAAACATATCACAGGTACCACAACTTATAAAAGTTGACACAGCAAAGGTAGACTAGTATAGGGGACTTTACATGCACATACATGCTAACACTTATCTTTATACTTACTTGACAGTATAGGTAGTTGATAAATACTGATAATTTTAATATGATAATTTCATTGATTACTCATTTATTTATTGTGTAACTAGCTGCTTCCCGCAGGACGTTGGTGAAAACCCGTTTTCTGGGTAGACTGCTTCCTGTGCCCAGATAAAATATTATAGCCTGACATAGGCTAGTGTAGCTTCTCAACAGTGAAAGTTTTTCAAATTGGTTCTTTTGGAGTCTTTAGGATCTAAAAAAACAAAAAAATATTTGCTTTTTATACTATTTGTTTAGATGACAGCAGACACTTACTATTAGTTCGTCATACATCATTGGAATGTCTTAATATGATGTAATTTTGATTTTTAGATGAAGAGTCGTTCATACTTGGTATGGATCCTAAATTCGCGAGACCTGACTGGATGATAGTGACAGTGCTGCCAGTACCACCACTGTCAGTGAGACCAGCAGTAGTGATGTTTGGTTCAGCCAAGAATCAGGATGACTTGACACACAAACTTGCTGACATAATCAAAGCAAACAATGAGCTTATGAGGAATGAACAGTCTGGTGCAGCAGCTCATGTGCTTGCCGAAAACATTAGACTGCTACAGTTTCATGTGGCCACATTTGTAGATAATGATATGCCTGGAATGCCCAAGTAAGTGTCCTACTCACTAAAAAATAACTGTTTTCCTTCCTATACATTTGTTTGTTGTTTACTCATGTCTTTATTTTTTTAGAGCTATGCAGAAATCGGGAAAACCGCTCAAAGCCATAAAAGCCCGTCTAAAAGGAAAAGAAGGGAGAATTCGAGGAAATCTCATGGGAAAACGAGTCGATTTCTCTGCGCGTACTGTCATCACGCCTGATCCGAACTTGCGTATTGACCAAGTAGGAGTACCTAGATCTATTGCACAAAACTTGACATTCCCTGAACTTGTAACACCATTCAATATTGACAGAATGCAAGAACTTGTACGCAGGGGCAACGCGCAGTATCCCGGCGCTAAATATATTGTTCGCGACAATGGAGAAAGAATAGATTTAAGGTTTCACCCAAAACCATCTGATTTGCATTTACAACATGGTTACAAAGTTGAACGTCACTTGAGGGATGACGATCTTGTTATTTTCAACCGACAACCGACACTTCACAAGATGAGTATGATGGGGCACAGGGTAAAAGTACTCCCATGGTCAACATTCCGTATGAATTTAAGTTGCACCTCGCCATATAACGCCGATTTCGACGGCGACGAAATGAATCTGCATGTACCCCAGTCTATGGAAACAAGGGCAGAGGTTGAAAATATCCACATAACACCAAGACAAATTATTACTCCCCAAGCAAATAAACCCGTCATGGGTATTGTGCAGGACACATTGACAGCTGTAAGGAAAATGACTAAGCGTGACGTGTTCCTCACTAAAGAACAAGTAATGAATCTTCTAATGTTCTTACCTACATGGGATGGTAAAATCCCCCAGCCTTGCATTTTGAAACCACAGCCATTGTGGACCGGTAAACAAATTTTCACTCTCATTATTCCTGGTCCCGTAAACATGATTCGAACTCATTCCACACATCCTGATGAAGAAGATGATGGTCCCTACAAGTGGATCTCTCCCGGAGACACAAAGGTAGTTGTAGAACATGGTGAACTGCTCATGGGCATCTTGTGTAAAAAGTCACTTGGTGCTTCAGCAGGTTCCTTGCTACATATTTGCATGTTGGAACTGGGCCATGAGACAGCAGGTCGCTTCTATGGTAACATTCAAACCGTAATCAACAACTGGTTGTTGCTAGAAGGTCACTCTATCGGTATCGGTGACACAATTGCCGATCCTCAGACTTACCAAGAAATTCAGCGCGCCATCGTGAAAGCCAAAGAGGATGTCATAGAAGTCATTCAAAAAGCTCACAACATGGAGCTGGAACCTACTCCTGGTAACACACTCAGACAGACATTCGAAAATCAAGTAAACCGTATTCTGAACGACGCTCGTGACAAAACTGGTGGATCAGCTAAGAAATCTCTCACTGAGTACAATAATCTAAAGGCTATGGTGGTAGCTGGTTCTAAGGGTTCCAACATTAATATTTCCCAGGTTATTGCTTGTGTAGGACAACAGAACGTTGAAGGTAAACGTATTCCGTTTGGGTTCCGTAAAAGAACATTGCCGCATTTCATCAAAGACGATTACGGTCCCGAGTCCAGAGGTTTCGTAGAAAACTCGTATCTTGCCGGTCTTACTCCATCTGAATTCTATTTCCACGCCATGGGAGGTCGTGAAGGTCTTATCGATACTGCCGTAAAGACCGCTGAGACTGGATATATCCAGCGTCGTCTGATAAAGGCTATGGAGTCTGTAATGGTTCACTACGACGGTACCGTCCGTAATTCAGTGGGACAATTGATTCAGTTGAGATATGGTGAGGACGGTCTGGCTGGCGAAACAGTAGAGTTCCAGAACTTGCCTACTGTCAAGTTGTCTAACAAGGCATTTGAAAAGAAATTCAAATTCGACCCCTCAAATGAAAGGTACTTGAAGAGGATCTTCAGTGAAGACATAATAAAGGAGTTGACAGAATCTGGTTATGTCATTAGTGATCTTGAGAGTGAATGGGAACAACTTTGCAAAGACAGAGAAGTGTTGCGGCAAATCTTCCCAAGTGGTGAATCTAAAGTTGTGTTGCCTTGCAACTTCAAGAGAATGATTTGGAATGCACAAAAGACTTTCCATATCAACAAAAGAATGCCTACAGATCTGAGTCCCATAAAAGTTATATCAGGTGTTAAAGATCTACTCAAAAAATGCGTTATTGTAGCGGGTGAGGATCGCCTGTCGAAGCAAGCTAATGAAAACGCTACTTTACTATTCCAATGTTTGGTGCGATCTACTCTTTGCACCAAGTTTGTATCTGAAGAATACAGGCTGTCAACAGTCGCTTTTGAGTGGTTGATTGGAGAAATAGAAACCCGATTCCAGCAAGCGCAAGTGAACCCGGGCGAGATGGTGGGCGCTCTGGCCGCGCAGTCTCTCGGTGAACCCGCCACGCAGATGACACTGAACACTTTCCATTTCGCTGGTGTGTCGTCCAAAAACGTAACACTCGGTGTGCCACGTCTTAAGGAAATTATCAATATCTCTAAGAAACCTAAAGCTCCATCACTAACGGTGTTCTTGACTGGAGGAGCGGCTAGAGATGCCGAGAAGGCTAAGAATGTATTATGTAGACTGGAACACACTACATTGCGCAAGGTGACTGCGAACACGGCTATTTACTACGACCCTGACCCACAAAACACTGTGATTGCTGAAGATCAAGAATTCGTAAATGTTTACTATGAAATGCCTGACTTTGACCCAACAAAGATATCTCCATGGCTGCTGCGTATTGAATTAGATCGCAAGAGGATGACTGATAAAAAATTAACCATGGAACAGATTGCTGAAAAGATAAATGCTGGATTTGGAGACGATTTGAATTGTATCTTCAACGACGACAACGCCGAAAAGCTTGTTCTTCGTATCAGGATTATGAATAATGAAGAAAGTAAATTCCAAGATAATGATGAAGAAACAGTTGATAAAATGGAAGATGACATGTTCCTCAGATGTATTGAAGCTAACATGTTATCAGACATGACGCTACAGGGTATTGAGGCTATAGCAAAGGTGTACATGCATTTACCACAGACTGAAGCTAAGAAACGTATCATAATCACAGAACAAGGAGAGTTTAAGGCTATTGCTGAATGGTTATTGGAAACTGATGGTACTTCACTGATGAAAGTACTTTCTGAACGAGACGTCGACCCTATCAGGACATTCAGTAACGATATTTGTGAAATATTCCAAGTACTGGGTATAGAGGCTGTGCGTAAGTCAGTCGAGAAAGAAATGAATGCTGTATTGCAGTTCTACGGTTTATACGTGAACTACCGTCATCTTGCCTTGCTTTGTGACGTCATGACGGCCAAAGGTCATCTCATGGCTATCACTCGTCACGGCATCAACAGACAAGACACCGGTGCACTGATGAGATGCTCATTCGAAGAAACTGTCGACGTGTTGCTGGATGCCGCCAGTCATGCTGAAGTAGATCCAATGAGAGGCGTGTCCGAAAATATTATTATGGGCCAACTGCCAAGAATGGGAACTGGTACGTTTTACTTCGCTTCGATAGTTTTTACATACTTTAATGCAGCAATCATTAATATTGTGTTATTGTTTATTAGGTTGTTTCGATTTGCTACTTGACGCGGAAAAATGTAAGCTGGGTATGGAGATGGGCGGTCTCGGCGTGGGAGGTGTCGGTGGAGGCATGTACTTCGGAGTCGGCACACCATCCATGACGCCCTTGATGACACCATGGTCGACACAAAACACTCCTGGATATGGCAGCAGTGCATGGTCTCCAGGCCAAGGTAAGAGCTACATACTCGTCATAGGAATATGGCAAACTCATTTGATATCAGTAAAAAAAAAATACCTAAAAACGTAGTGCATTCAACTACAATGACTTAATTTGTTCTTCGCCATAGGAAGCTACCAATGAGCATTGGCAACTTAAAAAAAGCACTTTCCTTAGTGAGAGATCTCACGGAAATAAATGTTTGAATTTTGAAGCATTTTTTGACATGATGTGATATATTTTCCAGTGGGAAGCAGCATGACGCCGGGCGGGCCGTCGTTCTCGCCGTCGGGCGCGTCGGACGCGTCGGGGCTGTCGCCGGCATACAGCGCGTGGTCGCCGCAGCCGGGCTCGCCGGGCTCGCCGGGCCCGCCGCTGTCGCCCTACACGTCGCCGGCCGGCGCCTCGCCCTCCTACTCGCCCACCAGCCCCGCGTACGCGCCCGCCTCGCCCAGCCTCACGGCCACGTCGCCGCACTACTCGCCGACCAGCCCGTCCTATTCCCCGACTTCACCGAACTATTCACCCACCTCTCCCATATATTCTCCGACATCGCCAAGTTACTCCCCTACGTCCCCTGGCTATTCGCCCACGTCGCCCTCTTATTCTCCAACATCACCGAGCTACTCGCCTACTTCTCCAAGTTATTCTCCGACGAGTCCTGCGTATTCGCCGACATCGCCGAGCTATTCGCCAACGTCTCCAAGCTACTCGCCAACGAGCCCGTCTTACTCTCCCACTAGTCCGTCGTACTCTCCGACCAGTCCCGCATATTCGCCGACATCGCCTGGCTATTCGCCGTCTTCACCGAGCTACTCTCCGACTAGTCCTGTTTACAGTCCCGCATCCCCGAGTTACTCACCGTCTTCGCCAAATTATACACCAACATCTCCGGCTTATTCTCCTACAAGTCCTTCATATTCACCGACCTCACCAGCGTATTCGCCGACTTCACCCAGTTATTCACCATCTTCGCCTAAATATTCACCATCTCCGAACTATTCCCCGACGTCGCCGTCGGTGGCAGGCAGGAGTCCTACATATTCACCAACAAGTCCCCAATACTCGCCTACAAGTCCGCAGTACTCCCCGACAAGCCCAGCATACTCTCCCTCGTCTCCACAACACCCAGGAAGCACACGTTACTCGCCATCGTCACCAAATTACTCACCCTCTTCTCCAAATTATTCTCCATCCTCACCGGGATACTCACCATCTTCGACAAAATATTCACCGACATCTCCGACTTACACCCCAACTTCCCCCAATTATTCACCATCATCTCCCGCATATTCCCCGTCGGGTTCGGGAGGACCGACAACATATTCTCCAACGTCACCTACATATTCTCCTACTTCACCTAATTATGACGACGGTGACGATTAGTTTGATAAGTATGTGTTTTAATTTCTATTCTATGTTCACACCCAATTTTATTATAATATAATTTGTAAATATTATTAACTTCTCCATTAAAAAGGGGAAACAAAAAAGTAAAAAAAATGTATTTTAAGATTAGTGTATAAACTAGTTACATAAGTTTATATCAAGCATATAATTTTCAAGATTATATTTTTCTGTCATTTTCATTAAGTTGGAATCAACTTTAAATTAAGAACTGAGTTTTTTTGTGGCACTGTATTATTTGTTGATAATAATATGCCATTACCATGCTTGATTTTATTGACTGGAAATTAGTAGAATAGTCTCATTTGATGCAAAATTAGAATAAGTACCTACCGCCCTTACGGTGACTACAGTAATAATTAAGTATGTTATTACAAAACTTTTTGTTAAGCATTTTGTGGTGGAAAAATAAACGTACATTATTTATTTGTTGAACTTTTATTTTATTATAATTACTGACCCAGTTTATCAATATACGTACTACAATAATATGCTAAGAATGTCAAATTCTAAACAGTCAAGTAAAACAACTTATAACACTTGTGGCATCGAAAAGTAGTGGGGTTTACAAGTTTGTCTAATTAAACTTTAAGGTGGCACAAAACATAAAAAAAATCATATGTAGTGATATTCCAAATCCATAATAAAACAAATGAATAAAACGTTAAATACCTACTATCTACATTACTATAGGTACATTATATCTTAGGACAATTACAAAATACAAACCATTATCTATTGTGCTTTTATAAATCTCGAACACAGCCATTTTATATATTAATATTACTTACGTGCTAAGCCAGATAATTAAAATTAATTAAATATTAAAACTTTATTATCATTAGGATGTTTGCTGCAAAACAAACGACACTATAATACGTATATACTTATGAGAAGGTGTCAATTTAAAGATTCGTTACGAAAACGAGGTGAGTTGTTGACGATATCGTTACTGATAAACATGATATATCTACGCTTTTGAGTTTCCTATGCCATACCAATTTTTGGTTAAAAGTGCAGAAAATCCTGTGCTGGCAATCTTTCAAATTAACGGGCAATACAAATTATGTTTTTTTTTGGTGTCACGTAGAGAGAGGGCCAGCCGATGTATTTGTATGCCAAAGATTAATACTAGAAAAAATACAAATAAGTAACTACTGAGTATTATGGAAGCCGTCTTGACGCAATTCTGTTTGTACTTATAACTAATTTGATTTATTTCCCTCGATATATTTCTATGATACGATCCTGATCGACGTACTCGAAGATGTGAGGCGCGTCCATGAGGATGCCGACAGTGCCCGCTGTGGTCACGATGAAGAATATGTACAGCTGAAGCCTGTCGATCACCATTGCTACGTACTTCCAATCTTCACGTGTCTGTCAAAAAATCAAAATATTTTAATTATTGATCCTGGAAAACAGTTGAGTGATAAAAACCGAGAGAACCAAAAACTTAAATAGGGTATTTAGAATTTATTCGGTAGGTACGTATCATAGAAAATCGTATCTCTTATAGCTTAACTGACCTGTATATAAAGATCTTCGTTACGTAAGTGTTCAGCGATGAATTCTACTGCTTCCGTGGCCTTCGCTGCTTCTGGCGATAGTAGTAGAGAGTCGGAGCTCTCAGACTCCCTCCGTTCCCCTCCGAGGCCCAGCCCGCCGAGTGCCCCGAGTCCTCCCAGAGCGCCGACCTCGCCGCCACCCGCCGCTCGGTTTATCTTGCAGTTCGGATGGTGCAGGTCCGACATCTCCATCGCCTCCATTTTGCTTTGTTTTGCACCAATCGCACTAAGAAGTTAGTATATTCACAGGGTTCACAGGTTAGAGAGGGGTGACTAGCATCTACGGAATGCTATTGTCAGCAAACGTACCTGATGTGTTTAGGCAGGTCGTGCGGGGCGGCTGCATGTGGCGGGGCTCCCATGCCGGGCATTTCCATCATCCACCGTAGTCTCGTCTTGCGCGGACGACGCATGAGTAGTCCTGTTGGTAGGTAGTGCAGGAAGACACTTCGGATCCAAAGCGGCATTCTGTGCAGAGAGTTCAAAGGTCTTAGGTATTTTTGGTTCCTACATACAAAGCCCCATGTTCAATTAGGTAATGCTTTAGTAATAGTTATAAATACCTGTGTGTTCTTGGACCTCTAAAGTTCCAGTTGATGATGATGACGGTGACTAGAATACTGACGGTGTTCATAATAAATGTGAACAGTAGATACTTAGCAATAAGCGGTAATACAAGGGAAGTCGGTGGAAGAATCTTTGACACCAGTAGCAGGAACACAACCAGTGACAGCAAAATGCTGATACCCAACGTCACCTACAACAAATAACAAAGTTGAGAACTTGATGCTGGAAAGGATACCAATGCAATATAGAACAGTGTAGGTACTGTCTCACCTTTTCACCAGCTTCAGCAGGCAAATAGAATACTAAGACGCACAGGAACGAAATTAGCACTGTTGGCAGAATCAAGTTCACGGTATAAAACAGTGTTTTTCTTCTAATTATGATGTAGAACGTAATATCTGTTTCAGTAGGATGGTTCCCCTCGTAAATATTCAGGTACGCTGGTACTTCAATAATGTCCCACGTTCCTGACTTCCAGTAATCAGACAGATCTACAAAGTTTTTGTTGTTGTATAGGGCGAGAGATACTTGATCGCCATTGAAGGTCCATGATCCGAATTTCATGATGCATGTTTGTTGATCGAAGGGGAAATATGTTACATCAATCGTGCAAGAGCTCTGAAAAGTAAAACATTAAAATGGGTGTGGAATAAGTTTGATATTTATTTTAGGTTTGGTTTAGCTATTTAAATAATGACCTGGTAAATGGCGGGAGGAACCCACAAAACTTCTCCGTTGGGGTAAATAAGGACGTTCGATTTGTATCGCACCTCATAGTTACCATCAGCACTGCAACAAAATAAGTTACGTTAGCATGGAAAATATCAAAAATAGAATAAAATAAATCAGGGTGGATACTAACTTGTTGAAAAGTACTATATCAGGCTTCCACACCTTGTCGGGCGGCAGACGTAGTACGCCGATGCCGCCGTAGTCAGCCTCATCCCACATCAGCTGATAGTCCATCCATACTAACCGAAGCCACACGTTTGATTTCATGATTTGATTTTTCTCATTCTATAATAGATATGGTTCATTAATACAAGTACAAATCTTTATATTCATAATGAAAAGTCGCTGAGCTTATTTTAGCTTATTGATTGTTGTGAAACTTTTTCCATTAATAGCTTCTTAGAGCATCACAATCAGAAAGAAAATACGTAGAAAGCTGTTTTGTAACCAGATGCTCTTTGATCTATAGTAGGAATGTTAGTTTAATAAGTTAATAATAAAGAAAATAATTTAAATATACACACAACATTAATAAGTTGTACAAAAGCCAGTCCGAAGCGCACGTCGACCTTCTGTGTCATGTTTTGTACTGGGCGGATGAGTTTGTTGTAGCCACGGAAAAGGTCGCGGACCAGACGTTCCTCGTCTTCGGAACACCATCCTGGAACAGGGAGGTATAGATACTTATTTTAAGTATATCTATTACACCCGATATACCACCTAATATACATATATATTCACTAAACTGTCAAAATTCTCTACGTGCATTGACGCTTATGCAAAAATGGGAAACCTGAAAAATGGGTATACTTAACACTTACATTACTTTACACAGAACTGAAAATAGAGACGTGCTTGTTATATTGCCAAATAATTATGTTATTTACTTGATACGTAAACAATTTGAGCTTATGAGAAGCATATAATGCAGTCAAATTCATTATTTCGGTTAATTATTCCTTAGATAACTCTGAAAAGCATATGCTGTATTCAAGAGCCTTAATTTGCGAGC
>JAKRBP010000115.1:103257-117936 GCA_022398575.1 Heliothis subflexa | reverse complement strand
CGTGGCCGGCAATCGGCTAGGACGCCATCATCATCTACCCTCAAGGCTCCGAAACCGATTTGAAAAATTATTTTACTCTAGGAAAGCTACAATACATATAGTGCAATAGGTATCCCTGAGTGACTCGGGCTGTATTTTATCTGGATTATAACTAGAAAAATGCGTGAAAATTCGCATCGATGGCGCGCAAGCAATGGCTGCAACGTTCCAGGCAATGCAGAATGTACTGAAGTGCAAAAAAAACTTTGCGTTCAAAAACATTATGCGTGTTCGGAAAACAAGTCTGTTAGAAAGCTAATTTTAAGAGATACTAATCCTCTGTTATTCCTACTAATCTCATATTAATATAACACGATATTCCCATTGTCAATTTTCGTTTACTTTTACGAAAAACATAATGATTTCAGAACGAACGGAATGTCTTCTTCGTCGGCCATGTTTTGCACAACAACATCACGTCGCATAGTAAACGTCAACCATTCGTTTACGAATTTCAGAAAATATCCAAATATTAGCTTTTATTAAATCAATTTGTTTTTATTTTGCAATTTAATTAAATGTCAAAATGAATCGAGCTGAGGGGTTGGTGCAACGAAGAAACGTGAACGTAATTAAGGACAGTGCAGAATTAAAGGAAAACCACGACATCGATGATAAGAAAAATGATAAAAGTTATGATGACGGGGATTCAAAGGAAACACGATTGACACTAATGGAAGAAGTATTACTTTTAGGATTAAAGGACAAAGAGGTAAGAACTTTCTTTGGCTGATGTGAACGAGTAATGAAATAAGAATGTCCATTCAATCTCATATGAGGATGATTTCAGGGTTACACATCATTTTGGAATGATTGCATATCCAGCGGCTTGAGAGGATGTATCTTAATCGAACTTGGTCTGAGAGGCCGCGTAGAATTAGAACGAGCTGGTATGCGTAGAAAGGGATTGTTATCTAGAAAAGTAATAGTTAAATCAGGTAAGAGAAAGGCCTATTATATCTTAATTGCTAATATTTTTTCGTGTTTTATACATGTAATGATGATTTCATTAGCATTTTGTAAAATTAAATCTCAAAAGTTCAATGACCGCTATTTGTTAGACTCATTGCTAGTGGTAAGCATTAAAAGTACTTATTTTGTGATTATTAATGGTTTTCAATTACAACCTTAAATGTTCTCTCATTATTAATGCAATCTGCCATCATCGCATATGAGATTTGTGTGATAATTCAAATTGGCACTGCCTATTAACATACACACATTAAGATTTGTATTGTATTTACTTAGATTTATAATATTTAGCAAAATGTATATTTTAACTTAAAAATATAGCCCTCCTTCTGGTAGACTCGCATCATTAAAACTATTGACCTTCTTGAAACATGAGAATGTGAAAAACTTGTCTGTTTATGTCTAATTTTGCAAATTCTATTACAGATACACCCACAGGTGATGTTTTGCTAGATGAGGCTTTGAAACACATGAAAGAGACAGAGCCACCAGAAACAGTGCAAAGTTGGATAGAATACCTCAGCGGTGAGTATCATTGTGTGCAAATGCAAATCTTAAAGATGAAGATGTATGGTTATTATATCCATAAAACAATTATTTTAAACCAAAAATTTATCAAAGGAGATTTAAGTGATTTGTTTTGTGCTGCAAAAAAGTTATTATTGTGGAATTTATGGTGTAAGGTATGGAAAATAGGTTGCTGAATTGCCTATTTTTTTCACCTATGTCTTTGGGATGCAAGGTTATTTGCTTGTTTAGTGTAGCAATGGTCCAACCCATAATGCAATGCCTACATATTATTATGATAAGATGCAATTTCAACCTTTTTCAATTAGGTACCCATATCTATTGTTATACCTATTTTATATATCTATTTCATACCTTTTTTCTATACTAACTAATAGCATAAAAAATAGTATAAAATGTTTAGTAGTCTTTATTTCTTGGCTCGTAACTCGAATGCTCTAAAATTGGGATTAGAAACAGAACTAACTACTACACGGCACACTCAGATTATGAGAGTGGTGTAACATAAACAATAGGTATAGACTGCATGTCTTGTTTATATTTGCCCTAGATTGTAACGAAAAACAATGAAGACATACCATATAGTTTACTATACCTGCCACCTGGGGAAACTTCCCATACCCATACAAAATATAGCCTATGTTGTTCGGGAATAATCTGGGGGCACGGTAGTGCCCCTGCCAAGACGATCTAACTTTCAAATAGTGAAAGGATTTTTTAAATTGGTTATGTGGTTTTGGAGCCTTTTGTAAAGATGAACCTGTCTTCTGATTTTGAACAATAAATTAACATAAATTCCAAATTTTCAGGTGAAACATGGAATCCCATGAAATTAAAATATCAACTGAAGAATGTCCGTGAAAGGCTGGCAAAAAATCTTGTTGAAAAAGGAGTTTTGACAACAGAAAAGCAGAACTTCTTGCTGTTTGATATGACTACTCATCCACTGACCGACAATGTTGTCAAATGTCGCTTGGTCAAAAAGGTAGTAAAATGCGCATTTTTGACTCATAACTAACTGTTATCAATTAAAGATAGTATACTTCCTACAATTATAATACAGTTGTTCACATAAATTGATAATAAATGTCCTTTTGAAATAATTGATTTTACGTGTAGATTTAGATTAATTTTATAAGTACTCATAAGTACATTATTATAAAGATGTTTATATATCATTTTCTAGCAAAATAAGTTTTTACTATTATAATGGTTGGCTACAAAGCCAAACATATTTTTCTTTGTAAAAAATGTCTGTTGCTGTTTTGAATTCTATTTGCTTTAAGTTTCATAAAACATAAACAGGTGAATCTTTTCAAAACAAAGTTTTATGCATATGAAAGCAAAGTCAGTGTTGGAATAAAAGGTATTCCAAACAAAAACAGGATTAAAAGTAAGTATTGACATGAATGTTTGCAGGTCCAGGAAGCAGCCCTGAGGCGCTCGATCACCGACGTGGCCCACGCCGACAAGCGGTCGCTGGCGCTGCTGATGCTGGCGCACTCGGCGGACGTGCTGGAGAACGCGTTCGCGCCGCTGTCGGACGAGGACTACGAGCTCGCCACGAGACGCGTGCGCGCGCTCTTAGATCTAGACTTCGAGGCTGAAGCCATGCGGCCAGATGCCTGCGAAATTATGTGGGCGGTGTTCGCGGCGTTCACTAAATAGCGGTAACGCGTGTCGTCATCACTGTTGGCAACTAGAAAATGGTAAATTTGTGTTGAATTAAAGTAATACTTTTAGCCCATTTTGTAAAATCTAAAACGAATATAAATAAACATGGTCCCCTTTAAATATATCAAACATAAAAATTAATAATAATAACATGGCAATAGACATTTTATAATAACAGTTTAAAGGGTTATTGTGAGTGTTACAGATAAAATGAACTTGTACAAATAAATCATACATGTAATATTGTTAACTGTTTCAATTTATTTGCCAGTATTAAATTATTTCATTCAGAACACTGCTATTGGAGGGTAGTATATTGAAAAAAATATATAATTGAAACTATACAACATTCATAGTCATTTAAAACATTGTCATATAATTACGATTTTATTTTCATATAAGTGTAGTTTCTAAATTTATTTTGTCTTATATATTATTAGCACAAAAGTTTGCCTTAACTTATTTGATGTTTAACTATTTCTGTTTAAGCTGGTACAGCTGGGCGATTACAGAACATGTAGCCCAGACATCATCTATTGCTTGAAGTATTCTATTCGCCATTTCTATTGATGTAAATGTCTATCGTCACAGGTGCTAAGGAGGGGTAGATGGGTTGATTTCAGACATTTGTTTGAGGGGAGTGGGCAAAGGGTAGACCTACTCACTGTGATATACAGTTGCAATAATATGTATTATCTGTTTATATTAAAAATGCCTATTACTAACACATTGCATATATTGCCTGCAACACTGTATGGTGATTATGTTATTTACGTGTTATTGACACCAACTGTACTAGTTTACACAAGCTTGCGTATTATTTTGTATTGATATAGTGTAACGAGATGTTTGTTGAAATTTTTAATAAGTAGGTTTTTGTATATTTATGTATGTTGATCTGCTTTTCAGTAATAAATTGGTAACAGTTTATTATATATTTAAATAGAATGTTCTTTATTATTAAATGTCCATAATTGATGTTATACATTTGTTTTAGTGTTTTGTTATACATATTTAATTATTCAAATTGTGTCTAAAGTGTTAATATAAATAAATTTGAAACTCTTAGGCCCGGTAAAATTAGGAACTAGAATAAGTTCTCAGAAGGAAAGGTAATAAGTTAGACATTTGTACACGCCTTCGTTTCGCCATTCTGTACTTGGCCTCCAAAGTCTCATAAGATCTCATGTCCACGTCGTGAGCTATACAAGGTTAAAGGTTACAAAATTCGGCTTTACATAGCTAAATATCTCGATTCCCATGCTTTCATATTCAATTTTTTAAAATAGGTGACTTGTCATTATCAGACTTTTCTGGAAACGTTTTAGACGTCAAGATAAAGGTACTTACAAGTTTGTAGCTTATTTATTACCTTTCATTCTGATGTTCGATGCTAATTTGACAGGGCTATCTGCAAACTGCACACACAATAATAGTGCATGTTTTGTGGACACTTAAATAAAAAAATATATTCAGGGATAACTTTTATATGTGAAATAAATTATTGTTTACGCTAATAATTTAGCTGGTGGTTTTTTAGTGTCGAATGTATAAAAATTCTAGCACTATGTTCAAAATGAACTTACTTGTGCGAAGAATGACTAGCACGCGAAATCAGTACCCCAGTTTACTTTTAAGTCGATAGCTCTTTTGTTTTATCATAATTTTAATTAAAGTTTAGTTATACATAATTATAATATACCGATTAATTTATGAAACATTTTAATTTGGCTTGCCATAAATGAAGTAATAATCTAAATTACACCTAATTTGTGTCAAGTGTCAGTAACGCAAAATTTACCTGTTTTAATTTCATTAAACTGGATATCATTTCCTATGGGAAATATAACAAAATCATGCAAATGTGATACATACGCCTTTATTCATTGGTTACCTTGGCGTTCGTACTTTTGAGGTTCCCAATCAATAAAGACTCGAAGGTACCATAGAGGAATAAATTACTGATCACTACACAATGTTTATATACATTTTTTGATGATACGATGTATGGTTTACGTACGATTCTTATAATCAAGTTTAGTGTATAAGTTACTATTTAGATTTGGGTTTGTATATAAATACGGTATTATTTTGGTTTGTATATTACCATAAAGCCGCAACTATAAACGTTGAGAAGAAATTCAAAAGTGATGGAGACATGTATAAAATTAAGGTAAATAACTATGTATCATACACATACTATAGTATTTAGAAAATTACTCAAATATATTCCTTAGTAAATATTATAAGCACTTTTTACTTGTACACGAAAGCTGACGTCATTGACCCGCGGAGTAGGTCACGCACGATGGTCACGCAGAGTTTTATACTGCCTGGTCTGACTCGAACCAAGTTTGTTTTATCCGTATCCATCGTTCGCAAATATAAAAATGCACCATTTTTAGGGCGTAACCTTTGTCCCAATTAGTATTTAATATGTATTTAATTTTGGGTATTTGTGGGTGTTTGGAAAACTTGAAACTAGGGCGACAAAAATAATAATGCACAAATAATATTTTAATGTTTTATTAAAAACTCACACTACTGCCTTCGCACGGTGGATAAGTCTTGTATCTCTTTATATGACATAATTTCAATAACAGTAATTCAGTACACATCTCGACATTCTACTGGTGTGCAAGATTTTGCGATTTCGTAGGGATATTGTCAGATAATATTACAATTGTGAAATAGCGTAATATACATCTATAATAGCATTGTGGGTGCTATTCTAATGTCAATATGATTGTATTTATATAGGATCATTTAGTGTTATCAAACTAACAGTTTCCGGCCTTATTCCGGTGACACGACACTGCCAATATATCTGTCACAGCTAACTGGTCAAAAAATCGTCCAGTAAAACAGATAGTCCTTTGATTGAAAAAGCCATTCAATCACACGTCTAGCTGTTTTATTGAATAGCTAAGACGCTCAAAATGTTTAAGATAATGATAAAAAGGCGCCTTATGCTTGAAGCAGTTTATTTCGTGGTTATTTCAACCAGCTGGCTGCTACATGTCTATTATTAAGAATCGATATTTTTTATTACTTATCTTCTAATGACGTAAATTTTAGCATTGAATAATATACCGAATTTTCAAAATACTGAATGATTAAAATGTATAATGGATGTGTCACTGTCACTAAAATGTGCTTCATTACCTTTAATTAACTAGATTAGGGTTATTTAGAGGTGTTGTAAGGTTACTGCCTTAGGCCGGAAATCATTATAACACATACCACTAATATACGTGAATGTAACCCTTACAAATAGTCCAGTGGCAGTAAAAAAATTGACAAAAACAATTGTGCAACGAATTACGATAACCTACGTATTATACGGATAAACCGTCTACCTTCTCTTTAAAATATTGATTTAGTTAAAAGGGATAATGCTAGTAACAGATAATGCAAGTAAAAAAAAAACAATAGTTTCACTCTGACATTACTTCACATTACTATAGGTTTATCGGTTGGATCCTTTCTCACAGCCTTTCTCATGACTCAAGTCCTTTATTCCACGATACTATACTTATGGCTTATTTCTAACTATTAGGTACTTATATCTACAATGCTGGTGTTTAAAATAAATAAATAATCTTATAAATAACACAGTGGCTGTCGTTACCATAAAGCGTTTATACATGTTTACATGGCAGACCTAAATGTTTATATTTCAATAACATTAGGTTCTAAAACTAAGTTTAAACTAACACAAATGCTCGTTTGACTTTTAGTCCAAGATGAGAATGTAGAACATAATTGGACCGCGACTTAATCTGCACGATTACAATTTTAACTAATTAATAACTCGCCCAATGTTAATGTTTTATTCGAATAATTTCTCCAATTGTGGCTGATAAAATAACAGAGTACTGGGGAAACAAAACTAATTTTAACTATCATGTTCCTGGCAAAATTCAAAATGCAATGATATACCTAATAAAAAGTTGTATAACATAGTAATAATATCAGCGGCAGGATTGATAAAAATAATAATTTGACTAACGTAGAAAATAATAAAAAAAAATAAGTTTTTAAGTAGGTAATTGATATGAATAGGTAGTAGAATTATGTGAACTTAACAATATTCGGGCGTTGCATATTTTTGGTATTCGTGAAAATTCATTGAACATTCTAATACTGGGATAAAGCGTATTGAGATCGTATGTGAATTTATATGGTGGAAGTGGAAGGTGTCCTGGCGGCAGCCCGCTGTCACCACGCCTCCGTGTAGCGAATGTCGTACTCCTGGAGGTGAGGCAAGCGCTGGCGCAGCACTTCGAAGGCCTCGGCCGACAACTTGGTGCTGTTCAGGTTTAGACGCCGTAAGTTCGAGAGACCTGAAACATTTTTTGTTTAATTCTATTTTCCATTTAGGTACCTATTTATTCTTAAACTATTTAAAATTTCAGTATTCTTATAAAAACGAAAAGAGGACTTATTTGACTCTTGCGTCGGGAACATGGTCTAAGTTACCGTTGATAGGTAAGTGTTATTATTATTTAAAAGCAGGTTTCAGTTTATGTCATATCATGAATATCATAAATGAGCAGCGATTGCATCATATGTCTCGTCATACCCTTTCCCAAACAAAATACTCATAGTGCAAAGTATTACGTTAGGTACTTGCGTTTATCATACTGAGCTTCACTTTCTCTGTCTTCATATTTCGGAACACAGTTATTTTTAGAGAAACTTGTCGTAATAATATTAACAACTTAGATTATTTTAAAATCAGATGTATTATTAAATCACTGATGGAATTGCCTGCCTGTTGGTAATAATTTGTAATAAATATATAGGTAGGTACCTACATTATAGAGATAAATTGATGGTTACCTGATAATGCCTCTATTCCTTTGTCAGAAACGGGCGTTTCGCACAAGTTGAGGACCTGAAGTTTTGGAAGATGCTCAGCAATTAGCTGCACACCACTATCGCCAAACTTTGTAGCCCACAGGTTCAAGTAGCGAAGAGATGGCAACTGTGGGAAAAATAAGAATAGCTAGGTAGAATAAAAATTCCATATTTTTTTTACTTTAAATAATGACGTAGATATTGTATCTGGAACTCTACATGGAAAAAACATCTGAGAATGTTTCTAATTTTCCTTTGATAATATGTTTTTTCCTTATCTGTGGTCTTAGGTTGTGTTAGTGCGTCACAAATGCACTCATACCTTAATGAGGTGATGAGCACAGGCACTGGTGACGCTGGTGAAAGCAAGCGAGAGGCACTCGAGGTTACCGAGGGCGCCGGCGGCGAGTAGCTCGGCCACGTCAGCGTCCGTCGCACGGACCGGCAGAGCTAGGCGCCGGGGACCACCTTCGGATTGCTTGAATAAATAGAAATTGCGTTAATAAACTGATGAAAATACATCAAGAAGTTTCGGCTACTACCGTTAGGTTAAACTATTAGATATAGCTCGTATAAGTTCAAATAATGCGCCTTTTTAGAGCGCCTTTTTAGTTCAGATGAGCTCTACCATGCTAAGTCCAAATGGAGGGTAGAAGGTAGATGTAGGTATAATAAAACTGTTTTAAACTCACCAGTCTTTGAAGGTTCTGCTGTCTTTCACACAAATCCTTGTAATATTTCTGCCCAAGCTCGGTGCCTTGCAGAGCAGCAATTATTTCTAACTGAGTTTGCTCGCCAGTCGTAACTTCCCATTCCAAAAATAAACATAGAGCCTCTATAGCACCTGGCTGTAAGTATTAAAATACAAATTACTTCTGGAATTTACAACTCAATCGTTTTAGATTTTAGAAAAATAAGGAGAATCGATACTCACGTGAGCAGTTAGAGCGACCAGAACAAAATCTGGCAGTTGTTTGCTCATACTCTGTAGAAAACTTTTTCTCTTACAGCAACAATTGAGTAGACTTCCAAGCTGAAAAATAACGCTGGCTGTTAATTTCTTATTTTTAGATCCATAACCTTATGTACACATAAAGCTTGAATGATTTGCGACTTACCATATCTCCCCAAATCTGACACAAGTCTTCATTAGGCAGTGCCAGTTGCGGATCTGATGGCGCTGCTGCTCTCAGCCATGACGGTGGGCAGAGCCTGGCGGCTCGGGCGGGAGCTACGCACGCATGAGCGGCGCAGCGAGGGTCATGGGCCAATGCGTTCAGCAGTTTCCCTAGCCGCTTCGCGACGCGAGGGCAACTCATTGCACCCGGGCACAATGGAACTGGCTGCAGTACGGCACCAATCACCAAGAGCCAATCTTCATACTCGCACCTGAGAGTAAAACGAAAAATTTATTGACTTCTTAAACGTTTTGCCACTAAAACTGAACGCCAATAGGACCCATGAATACCTTTAGGATTATCCTTATGGGTTTAAGACGTTTCAAAGTAACTTACATATGCTCCAATATGTCAGCAAAGCACAAGACTTCCTCTTCAGCGTCATTGCAGACGTGCGGTGCAGCAGAGTCGCGGTAGTGGTCGTCTAATGCGGCAAGGGCTACGGCCGCGAGGTTGGGGGCGGCTCGGGGGTACGGGCACGCCGCGCGGTTCCCGTGCGTCACCTCCACGAAACGACGGACTAGGGAACTGCCCGAGTTGTGCGCGCTCAGAGCACTGTGGACAGGAAGCAAGTCAAGTCAAGTTCTTGAAAGCATAGTAACTTAATACTTCTAGGTAATTAAGTATTTACCTTCTAGTCTAATCTAATTGGTACCTACTATTCCTTAACTAAAGTTATTTGTTTCACTATACTACTTCCTACTGAATATTATAAATGCGTTAGTGAGGATGTACCTATATACCTATGTTTGCTACTCTTTCACGCGCAAACGGATTTTTATTAAACATGGCATTAAAATAGCTTATATCAGAATAACATATAGACTACTTTTTATCCGGGTG
Organism: Heliothis subflexa; assembly: GCA_022398575.1. Lineage (NCBI taxonomy): Eukaryota > Metazoa > Arthropoda > Insecta > Lepidoptera > Noctuidae > Heliothis > Heliothis subflexa. Next base: position 107,839 of record JAKRBP010000115.1, on the reverse strand, counting down.
TGAAGAAGTAGTTCCCTCTGGAAGCGGGTGAAACCGCTGGCAGAAACTATAGTGATTAGATAAGTAAAACGAAAATAGATTCTATGAACGTCTAGTTGCGCTATTTATACGCTGAGATTATGAATAACTTATGCTCGGTTTCTATATTTAAATCAATAACGAATTGTTATGCTTGCAAATGCTGACCAAAAGCATTCTGCACGTCAGTCTTTCTACGGATCATTCTAGCTTCATACATAGTTAACTACGCTCCGCTGTTGGCAGTTATTAGACTTGAATCAAATATAGCTTCTTTATGATACGGCCTTACGCCGAATCTTACCGAATATTAGGCCAAAAGTATTCGTGGCCGAATAATTTGACTATACGTTAACAAATGTAAACTACTTACTTCCTAAAATGCAGAAAAAAATGTTTTTCTGCAGCATAAACTTCCTATTTTTGATCACGCATAGAAAACCTGATAAATCTTTTATTTATTTTACAAATAATCTCACCTACTACAAAATATTTTCTTGTGTATTGGGTATTAGGTAGAACATAGAAAAAGCAACCGCGTAGGCTGAATATCGAATAGATACTTTGTAACCGAATAAGTATTCTTTGTAATTCTAGTAGTTATATTTTGAAATTAGGTATAGGGTTTGTTTAGTCCTCCTCTATGATATTATGATCCTGAGCTCCGAACCTATCTATTTATAGATACGAAACATTATCGCTAAATCAATTGACGTCACCTAATTACCTACTCCAATTGATTGCCTTCGCTAAAAGCAATTAATGTTTTGAATTGAGACCGAATGAGTAACGAGGCTCATTCAATGGTGCACAGGTCACAAACATGATGGGAAAATAACAAAAAACCTTTTTGCCATATCATTTATGTTCCTAAACCTGAAGCGATAAAGGACTTGGTGTATTTACCAGTTCATGTAACATTGTAGTTGAAGAAGAATGGATTTGTGATTGACTCTATATTGTTTAACAAAGCAATTTTAATACGCACTATACATAGCATTGTTTCTATAAATAAAAAAACATGTAGGAAAATCATATCTTTGTATTATGCGGTATTTTATTTTCCATCGAGCACCGGATTTGGATCATGCGTTGACCGACGTAAGTACCCAATTCAATGCATCACATGTCTATTGTAATAATAAAATATTGATTAGCAGACTACACACGGTTTTTTGTCAACGGATATGTAATATTAACTAAGTACGGAAATCAGTGCAAAGAACTCTTCAATGAAGATGAATGAAAAGTGAACCAGAAATCCATAAATGGTAATCTACCTGATATAATCTCTAACAAGCCTCCTGGCATTTGGAGCTCTCGCGAAGTCGACATTGCGCGTGAGCACCCGGCGCACGGGCGGCGCCAGCGCCGGCAGCGGGGCCGCCCGCGGCCGCCGCCGGCACAGCCGCGCCAGCAGGGCACACAGCTCGCCGGTGGCACATCGCTCCGCTAGCAGGGGCGCCGCAACGCTCGTCACCTTCTCTGCCCACTCCTCCCAGTCGTCACTTTCCTTATTCTAAAAGAATTGTCATTTTTAATGGTTAGTACCGATGACTCAATTTCAGATTTCTTTTTTCTGTTGAAACTCGTGCGTCACAAAGAAAGTGGGTCTGCGCTTACTCATTATAGTTCTTTACGTTTCGAAAACATAATTTTACCAGCGTACCTTACACAGAACTAGGTAGTCTAACAAACAGTTTTCAGAAGTACACTAACAAAAATACTGACTCTTACAGAAGTTAAAAGTTTCTTTTATTGCTTCGTTCTGTAATATAAATTGTTTAGAACTGCAGTAAATAAGCGCCGCAGTGACGTTAACTCATAACCTTGCCAAAACCTCTACAAGTACTTATTTCATACAAGCTGAAATGTTAATGGGTTGAGATTTACAAACGTGCACACAACATACAATGTATGTAGTAGGTAATAGACTAGTAAACGAATATTACGTTTTATTGTATCTGACATAGTTTAAATGTTTATTCTGGATAATCGGTTTATGGATCTGCAGTCCGTAAGATAAATTGTGCTCTAATTTACTTTTATGCTCCAGATACTAACTAGTGGCCTACATTTAGAACACATCTATGCTGCATCATAATTAAATCATACGAAATGAATCGTACTTAAAACGATTATGAAAATTATCTACTTCCTTCATGGATGTCGTACAAATTAAAACTTATCTACAACTAAAAAGTGACAAAGAAATCTTCCTCATCGCTACTGGAAGCGTGCCCAAGAGTTTGGCTGCGTTGCCACGATGTATGACAATGCTTATCCTCTGTCCAAAGTAGTAGCCAGTGTCATCTTCCTTCACCAAAAAATATTTACCGACTTGATGGCGTTAAGCGATTTCAACTTGAATTGTTTATAAGTAATGCCTATACTACCTTTACTGCCTCAACTCGCGGTTTCACCCGAAGTACTTACTTCCCGTACCGCCTAAAAAGTATTGGACATGTCTTTCCCCTGGGTTTAAGCTACCTCCCTATTAATTTTCTTCTTGAGTTACTAACACTTTACTACTACCTGCCTACTATAGAACAACAGGTTTCCTTAAAACTTTTACTGTTATTTTCTTATCATTAGTTAAAATTTTGCTTTCCTTCAATATCACCTCTCAACCAAAACTTGGACAGTAATAATGATATAAAAAAATCTAGTTACTGAGAATGTTCTGAACAAATATTATTAATGCATTTTATACGCGTATCAAATGTATAAGTACGAACGTCAATATTTGGCCACGTGTGCTGTACATGATTGCTGATAAGAACAAGAAACAATCCGATACCGTCATGAATGGTGAAATGGTTCATATTTTGCTAAGATTATATTTTATTAAATATTTGTAAAACAGAACAGTTATAGCGGCTGCGATTGAATAGCAAACGTGGGTGCAAGTATCTGGTGTTGATACCGTATCTACGTCAATCGATTACATGAGGAGATCACGAATCACATTTCATGTAGTAGATTCAAACAATATAAGTATATAATAATAATGTATGTGCAAACGTATCCGTGTACAACATAACTAAGTGTAAATGCAGGATTTTCTCGTGTTTTGAAGTTCATTTCGCACTTTGGACTGTTTATATTTCGATAAAAAATTAAAAGAAGTATTTGTTTATTGGCATTCTTACTTACCTCAGAGAGTAAATCGGTGAGGATCTGCAGAGGCGCCCGCGTAACACTTTCGTCTTGTAAAGGAGTGGTCATGACGAAGTCTACCATATTCTGGAATTAAAGCAATAATTTCAGAAAAGTAATGACCTCGTTCTATGAACGTAGCAATGTTATTAAATGCATTAACTGCATATTTACCTTTAATTCTTTCAATACGACCTCTTTTCTCACTGTCTTTGTTAGGAAATTTCTGTACCTTATCATATTTCTCTGAAAAATAAATGGACTTATTAGAATATGTACTATATACACAATAAGACAAACCACAACAGGAAGGAAACATAAATATAGGTCTACTCACCCTCCATATAATGGAATGAAACCATTGGTCCCGTGTATACGCGTCGTTTGCCTAGAAAATACAAACATGATGACTTAGGGACATTGTTTGGCTAGTAGGTATTATCTAAAGAGGAAACTAGACAAAGTACAATATGTATTATTCCTTTAATTCGAGTGATACATTAAAAATTGGAATAACAAACCTGTAGAAGTAATGAGCCATGAGGCATGACTATTCTGAGGCAGTACTTCCTGGCAGGGTCCCAACGCGAGATGCAGTACACCTCCTGCATACAACTATACGACAGCGGATGCTCCAGCAGCCCGGAAGGCTGAAACAATATTAATTACATCAATAAACATAGTTTTTATTTCCACAAATATAGGTTTGATTATGTAGAATGTGTAATAATTTAAATAATCAACTGCATTTAATAACAAACAAATGGTTTATTTAACAGACATTTACCTATTTGCAGACAACAGAAAGATCAGACTAGAGTAGATCAATTTTGAGACAAAATAAAATAAAATTAGGACGAAATTTTGGGAATGGAAGCGAATACGACAACATCTTATGTTTTCTTCTTTTACTTCTATAATTCTACTATAATTTTCTTTTAGTTTATGCCATTTTCAGGGGCTTCGGACTTGGCCTATATACCTCTATTTCATAGACTAGAATATTCAAACACAATAACAGTCAGGTAACAAACAAATTTAAAAATACTGATGACATTATACCTATAACATAAAAATAAACGAAGGAAGGTAATATGAAGTATAAAATAACAAATTCCCCGCCGATTAAAACAATGTTAGGTGAAAAAAATATTTAAGTATAGAATATGTAGATTTATTTAGTTACAAATCCTGTAATTTCCTGAGTGTTTCTAGGGAAACACAAACCCTATTATTATGTACCTACCTAACCATAATTATATGATATTTATATTCAGGTCCTATTACGATAAAATTTACAGAATATAAAACATAACTCTCACAAACAATTTGTGGATCTTAGGTAAGACCTTATCTTTAGGTACCCTACTACCCATGCATTGCCCGACCTAGTAGGTACTCAAAA
>JAKRBP010000111.1:67264-80950 GCA_022398575.1 Heliothis subflexa | reverse complement strand
TAATAATATTATATATATTATTAGGTTTAACAACTCAATACAATTTTGAGCTAAAAATACAGCCATAAGATAAGCCACAAGTTTCAAATTAAAACATTATATCTTATCAACCCACACTCCATACTTGCCAATACTTCTTATCAAAGCGTGTTTTCAATATGTGTGCTCTATTATTGTTTAAAATTGTTGATGTTGAAGACCCTGCTATATGACAAATATGGTGTTAGTTAAAATGCAGTTTGTATCTCAGCCATTAGTAATACTTGATGACCTAGACACTAATAGTGTGGCTCCTATAGTAGTGATTGTGATAGCCTCAAGAAATAATGCATATTTAGAAGGCTATTGTTATCAATATCAATAAATATCACTATTGTATAGGGCTGGGCACTTACTGGGAGTGAGAAAATGAATTATCTCTTAGATTACAGATAAGGAAAATATTTGGGTGTAGCTCAACAATGGATTACCTTTAATTTGAATTGAGACAAATCATTTTTATTTTTCTCCAAATAACCAATATAAATGATGACACAATAATGAACTATTGACATTTATAGGGTTTTTTATCACTTATGTATGACTCATTTTATAAATTGTTATAAGGAAGTTAAACATGTGGAATTTTATCCTTAAACAGCAAGGACAATATGTTTGCTGTTAGTTATATTTAGCTAATGTATGAACTGGAACAACAACTGCTTCAGTGAGCACAGGTAATTATGCAATGCGTAAAAACAGACTCACATACTAGCTTTCATTTTTATGCAACTGTTCAACAAATAGTCTTGTAGAACTGTGCACATTGAATGGAATATGTTATTGGGCTTGTACTGATAAATTAACTATTCAGCTACACTAAACAATAACAAAAGTGACTATCATAATTCACTAAACAATCTATTAATTCTGAATGTTTCATTATTAGTTTTACATTGAATTTACACAGCATGCCCACCATGATTCTACATTTTCTATAAATTAGTACAAATTGTTAGGCATACAACTCACCAGACTCTGCCTCCGTGAGGAGTGGCCCATATACTCTTTTGAGGAGTTCATCTGCTCCATGTTCTTCTAACTGCTTGTAGAACTTCAGTGATATACTAACCTACAGAATGATATTTTTGTTATTGACATTATTCAACCTACTGGCAAGAAACTTATGGGACTGAAAATCCCTACTAAGTATTTCTTATTCTTGTATCTGAATAAGTACTGGTAAGAATTTATTGATACTTAAACATTGTCATGTATAACTGCTGATTGGTTTGGTATCACAACAAATAAACATAGTATTGGATGAGTAACTGCAGAGGTATGTTACAGGAAATATTAGCTCTGTTTCACACTGGTAGAGTTTCATACAGATGTGTCCATTGGACTGTACAGTTTATGCAGTAGTTAGCAATAAATCTATTTACAAATAGGACTATGTCACAAGGAGTCTGCTCATTACATACCCTAACTTTGGTTTTATCTCCATTCACATTAGATATATGAAAGAGTACTCCATCAAAATCTGCAACTTTCACATCTATTGACTCTGGCTTTAAGCTGAAAACAACAACATATATAAATAAATGTTCGTGGGGTGACAAATCAACACCAAATTACTCATATCCTGAAACATGTCACATTAATATTATCATGGCATTCTTTCACTATAACAAATGGATACCAGTATCACATATCGAGCGCGTTACATTGTTTACCACCACTGGAATCCAAAAACATTATGGGACGTATCCGCACGCACACACCCGAGCACCAATAAACAACTGATATGACTCATCCACGCCGAGATAGCCACTATCACGTCATATTCACTACGTGACATAATATGCACCAAATCACTATATGCTCAGTTTCTATACGTATAAGGGAACCTGCTGTGATGCGGCGGCCAACGTGGGCCCACCCCAGGAATTTGACACTTGTCAAGTTGCTCCCGAAAAGGGGTTATGGCCAGGAATCACCCCCTCGTAGACACTTCCACAAAAGCAACCGCATAGCAAATCTCATGCATATGGGCTGCATGCTTGTTAAACACATCACAATCATGAAAAAACAGTACACTTTCTAAGCGTAACGTACTCACCGCGCCAGTGCATTTTTATATTTAACTGTTAAAGTATCTTCTATAATTCTATTATTGATCTCGAGTAAGATCATTATTTAACAATTAATAACCTACAGCTTTTTCATAAAATCAACGCTTATAGCACCTTCATTTAATAATTAATACGGAAATCTTCAGCGATGACCGCCCGTATATAGATATCCATAAACGACAGAAAGAAAAGGAAGCTCCAAATGAATGAAATATCGGCCATGTAACCATAGAGCACAGTTTCTTTTATTAGCTCTAGTACTCACTAGAAAAGTTACTTTTGATATATTAAATTAAAATAAGTAATTGGATCTCATTTACAGCATTCAATTAAATATTGTATGAGAAACTTAAAAGTAATTAATCAATTTTTTTCTACATTCGGTATCCGATACAGCAAAAAACCGTAACTTAATAAAATTAGTAACAAGACTAAACTGTACATCTCTATTAAAATTAAAAACAAAACTACATTTTTTCTAGTCTATGGTTATATTGGGTTCGGTGTGGAGTAAATACCACTTTGTTTATTTATATTTTACAGAATTGCAAAAAAACGCGTGATTAGTTACGCGAATTGATATTCACTTTCATCATGAAATAAAACGACACATGCATGAGCCAAGATGTCTAATCAAGTGGGTGCATTCGTTGCGGGGCTGAAGTCCCGGAACGTGGACGTTCAAATCAAGACAGCTCGGGAGCTCTATCATTTTGCTAAAACGGAGCTAAGAGAAGTTCCTCAGGAGGAGCTCACACAATTTCTCGATGAGTTCAATCACCAGATATTTGAGATGGTATCCAGTAACGATGTCCACGAAAAGAAAGGAGGTGTTTTAGCCATAGGTAAAAAAATACATGATCCTCATGATTATTTTCCACTTCTTCAAGTTTTATGAATTTTACTTAGTTACATAACGTTTAAATTTCAGTATGCCTCATTGGCGGCGATTGCGATACGACCAAGACCCGTATCACAAGATTTGCAAACTACCTTCGCAATTTACTGCCGTCATCTGATGTTGGTGTGATGGAACTGGCCGCTAAGACAGTCGGCCGGCTCGCCACAGTGTCCGGCGTCAAACGTGCTGAGTACGTCGAGTTTGAAGTCAAAAGAGCATTTGAGTGGTTGTCTGAAGAGAGAAATGAGGGCCGACGCCACTCAGCTGTACTATTATTAAAGGAGTTAGCTATAGCTATGCCCACTTACTTCTACCAGCAAGTATCAGGTTTCTTTGACCACATCTTGGTAGCATTAAAGGACCCCAAGCCACAGATCCGTGAGGCTGCAGCAAAGGCATTAAGAGCAGGCCTAGTGGTGACCGCTCAAAGAGAGACAGCTAAGCAGTCAACTGCCAAGCCTCAATGGTACATGCAGTGCTATGAAGAAGCTATGCTGTCATTTGAGGATATACCTTTAAAAGAGAAGGGTATGACTAAAGAGGACAGAGTCCATGGAGGACTATTAATCTTGAATGAGCTGCTCCGATGCTCTAATGCTGTTTGGGAGAAGAAGTACTCCTATCTTATGCAAAGTCTGGACACACAGAAGGATATTACCGTATCTGATGATATAATATTTATAAGCACAAAGTTGCACAGTCCCTCAGTGAAAAGAGGCTACTTGTGTGATGGCTTCAAGACTGAAAATGTTACCTACCCAGTTCCTATTTATGAATCTGAAGTTTGTCGTAAACTACTCACAGAAAAATTTGAAAGACTCTGCAGAGGTAAGCTAAAAATTATGTAAATATTTAAGTATATGAAGCAAAACAACCTTGTTTTCATATCCGTTTAGGTCAAAGGGCAAGTTAATTCTTGTGATACTGTGTGTGTGAGGTGTCATAATGTGCAGATTCATAATATTAAAAAAAAATGATTATGAGGACGAAAGATGATACAAAAAAGTAAAAATGTTACTGAAATCTGGAGAAAATATCATAATAATTTGTTTTTATACATTTATTGTTATTAAATCTGTAGTTCCCGGTCTGTAACTTATACACAATGTATTGTACTTTCAGATGTAATGAGTCAGCGCATTCTTAAAACTCAAGGAGTCCCACAAATTCTTTTGGTCATTATACCAAGACTAGCTGCCTTCAACAAAAACTATTTCCTTGACAAATACCTCATTTCTACAATGAACTATTTGATCTCCTGTCTAAGGAGTAGAGAGAAGGATAGAAATATGGCCTTTACCACATTAGGTCTCATGGCTGCTGCTCTTGAAAATGACATAAAAAAGTATATCCCTAGCATAATGGAGGTCATTAAACAAACACTACCTATCAGGGACTCACAGACTAAAAAGAGAGTGTGGATTGATCCCTCAATATTTGCCTGCATAACACTTTTAGGGAGTGCTGTCAAAGATCTGGTTTTAACAGATATTAAGGAATTATTAGATGCCATGTTTGCTACAGGTCTCAGTCCCTCCCTGACTATTTGCTTGAGGGAGTTGAGTAACAACCTTCCTTCTTTAAGAACAGAAATATCTGAAGGGCTTTTGAATATGCTTTCTCTTGTATTAAGAAATAAACCATTCTTACATCCAGGAGTTCCAAGGAGTTTGGAACAGCAGATGAGTAATATGAGTTTGGTGATGGAACCTCAAGATACTGCCAGCATTGTACTGGCGTTACGAACACTTGGGACTTTCAATTTTGAGGGCCAACACAGCTTACTAACATTCGTAAGACGTTGTGCCGACCACTTCTTGCAGAGTGACCAACAGGAAATTAGACTAGAGGCTGTCAAAACAGCTGCTAAGCTGTTAGCTGATGCTACAGTCAGAACTATGAAAACACCTTCAAGGACACTTACACTCCTGACAGCAGAAGTTATTGGCAAATTATTAGTTGTTACTGTAACTGATCCTGATTATGAAGTTCGTTACTGGGTCCTAGAGTCGCTATACAATATATTTGACATCCATTTGGCTCAAATTGAAAACTTGAGTTTTCTTTTTATGGCTATGAATGATGAGCACTTGGCTATCAGAGAGCTGGCAATTTGTACTGTTGGTCGTTTGAGTGTGGTTAATCCTGCGTATGTCATGCCAGGGCTTCGAAAGACACTAATACAGTACCTGACAGAACTTGAACATTCTGGCATGAGCAGGAACAAAGAGCAGGCAGCTAGGATGTTAGATAATCTAATACGGCACGCGCCCAAGCTTGTAAAGCCATACATGGAGACAATTCTTAATGTTCTTGTACCAAAACTCAGAGAATCCGACTCCAATCCCGGAGTAGTCATAAGCGTATTGAAAGCCGTCGGAGACTTGGCCGATGTCCACGGCGATAATAGTGGACTGAAGAAATGGCTTCCAGAACTTCTGAGCATCCTTCTGGAATTGTTATCCGACGCAAGTGCGACGGAAAAGAGGAGTGTTGCACTTTGGGCGTTTGGACAACTTATCAGCGCCACTGGATATGTGGTGGCTCCCTACACTGAGTATCCTACTCTAATGGACGTCCTCTTGAACTTCCTCAAGACTGAACAGCAGCCTAAAGACAGAAGAGAAACTATTCGTGTTTTGGGACTGCTAGGTGCTTTGGATCCTTACAAACACAAGATAACTAGGGGTCTGATTGGCGAACAGCCTGACTCTAGCTTGGTGCCGGTTGCAGATAGCAAAGCAGAAGAGAATAATTTCGATATGACGACAAGTGAAATGTTAGTCAATATGTCTTCCCCGGTTTTGGACGAGTACTATCCAGCCATAGTAATATCCACACTCATGAGGATTCTCAGAGATCCGACACTGCAGCAACACCACACGAGTGTGGTTCAAGCAGTGACCTTCATCTTCCAGTCTTTGGGCATTAAGTGCGTGCCATATATTTCCCGTGTCACACCCAGTCTTCTCTACGTAGCGAGAGCCACCGACAACAATAATTTCAGAGAATTCCTGTTTACTCAATTGGCGAGACTAATTGCTATAGTAAAGCAGCATATTCGTAATTATTTGGACAAAATATTTGACCTAATCAGAGAGTTTTGGACGCCTAATAGTCCTTTCCAGCCGACGTTAATCTTACTCGTTGAATACATCGCTGTTGCTCTTGGTTCGGAGTTTAAGGTATACTTACCTCAGCTGATGCCGCAGATACTGCGTGTTCTCGCGCACGATACGAGCAAAGATAGAATTGTGACCGAAAAACTGCTATATGCCCTTCAAAAGTTTGAAGATAACTTAGATGATTATATGCATTTAGTGATTCCATCAATTGTAAAGTTGTTTGACGCATCAGATTGCCCGATAAATGTGGCTAAAGTAGCCATGGAGACAGTTGACTATCTCTCCGATTCCTTGAACTACAGTGAGCTGGTATCCAGAATAATTCACCCTCTTGTCAGAAGCCTGGACACGTGTGCAGCGCTGCGCCCGACTGCCATGGACACACTGTGTGCACTGATCGTCCAATTGGGACGCAAGTTCACTGATTTCATACCTCTGGTTCAGAAAGTGGTAGTGAAACATAAGATTCAACATCAAAATTACGAGTTACTGCTCTCTCGAATGCAGTCTAGTCAAACTTTGGCGATGGATGAGTTCCTGCAAAGCACGAGGCGGAAGCCGAGGAATCATACTCAAGAGGTACTATATCTATTATACTCGTACTTCTATGTTTATGAAAACCAAATGTCTTGCAATGTTATGAATACGTCTTATAATTTTTCAGCCACGTATAGGATATAATTGTGACACATCGCAGTCGATTCGCAAGCTGTGCGTGAACGCGCACAACTTGAAGCTGGCGTGGACAGTCAGCAGCCGCGTGTCCAAGGACGACTGGCTAGAGTGGCTGAGGAGGTTCAGCATCGGCCTGCTTACTGAGTCACATAGCCCGGCTCTCAGGTGGGTTACAGTATTATTACGTTACTTGTTTAAAAAGTATAGCTTTCCTTAATTAAAACAGCTATCTAGATTGCGCCATAGATCTTCTCACCTACCTACTCGTCGATAGTGTTTCGAGTTTCAACCTAGGACATAGACGCGTCCACGACGCGTCTTATTGCGTTGAGTTCGCATCGGATCGAACACAGCCTTAGCCCGTTTTATCCAATAAATAAAGAGATTGCAGCGATATAATACTACTAGCATAGATTTCTGTTCGACCTATAGAATAAGTTATCAGATTGGATCATGTTGACAAAATGAACCTTACTTACAGAGCATGTCTGGCGCTGGCACACAACTACTCGCAACTCCTCCGCGACTTATTCAACGCCGCGTTCGTGTCATGTTGGACGGAGCTCGACAAGACTTCTCGCGCCGAGCTATCGAATGCTCTGGAACAAGCGCTGACGGCCCCCGACGCGCCGGAGCTGGCGCACACCGTGCTCAACTTAGCGGAGTTTATGGAGCACTGCGAAGGGGGCACGCTGCCTATATCCACACACCTGCTTGGCGAAAGAGCTATGCATTGCAGAGCTTACGCCAAAGCTTTGCATTATAAGGTAAGAATTAATCATTATAGTATTTATTCTTAAACAATCCAAGGTTACGAAGAATTTTAACATTAATTACCTTACATTTGGCCACAGGAAGAAGAATTCCGTAACGGCGCGACATCTCAAGTAGTGGAAGCTCTGATCCACATCAACAACAAGCTGCAACAGAAAGAAGCCGCGGAAGGACTCCTGGAACGAGTGATGGCACAACGCGAAGCAGGCGACGCTACCCTCAAGGTCCAAATAAGATGGTATGAGAAATTACACAACTGGGAGAAAGCCCTCGACCTATACGGAGAGAAGCTTAACGAAGATGTAGGTGATATGGACTCGTATCTCGGTGAGTTGCGCTGTTTCGAAGCCTTGGGAGAATGGGTCGAGCTCTATAATACAGTCTCCAAAAAATGGGTCAAAATGAGCAACGACGAGAGATTTAAAGCGGCGAGACTCGCGGCTGCGGCAGCCTGGGGATTGAACGAATGGGACTCAATGGCGAAATATGTCCGATTTCTGCCAGAAAACACTCAGGACGGCGCTTTCTATCGCGCAGTACTTAACATCCATAACGGAGAATTTGATCTGTCTAAACAATATATTGATCAAGCACGTACTTTGTTAGACTCGGAACTGACTGCCGTAGCTGGTGAAAGTTACCAGCGAGCATACGGAGCCCTAGTTAACGCTCAGCTATTGGCGGAGCTTGAAGAAGTAATCACTTACAAGTCAGTTATGGAGAGGAGAGAGTCTATCCGGCAAGCCTGGTGGACGAGGTTGCAGGGCGGACAGAGATTGGTAGAAGACTGGCGCAGAATACTGCAGGTGCGTAGCCTCGTGCTGACTCCGCAGGAAGATATGGCCACGTGGCTCAAGTTCGCCTCCCTCTGCAGAAAGAGCGGAGCGCCGCGACAGGCGCATAAGACTTTAGTGATGTTGTTGGGAACTGATCCTAGCCAGAACAGAGACATGCCCTTACCCACACATGAGCCCAGACTGACGTTGGCTTATGCCAAGCACTTGTGGGTAGCTGGTGACAAGCAGCTGGCATACGATCAGCTGCAGCGGTATGTGGACACCACGGAAACCGGTGACGCGGAACACTGCCGGTTGCTGGCTCGCTGTCATTTGAAGTTGGGATCGTGGTGCGAGTCCCTGCTCGGTATCAACGAGCTCTCTATCCCCGAAATTCTGCGCAACTATGCCGCCGCTACTGACTTGTCTTCTGATTGGTATAAAGCTTGGCACGCTTGGGCTTACATGAACTTCGAGACGGTTCTTTTCTATAAGCACCAGGACGCGAACATTACTGGAGGACAAGCAGAGCGCAGACCTTCGCCGGAGTGTATTCAGCAGCACACTGTGCCAGCTGTGGAAGGATTTTTCAAATCTATAAAGCTGTCTCACGGCAGTTCGCTACAAGACACCCTTAGACTGCTGACGCTGTGGTTCGACTACGGCCACTATCCCGCCGTTCATGAAGCGCTCGTGGAAGGCATTAGGACCATTGAAATAAACGTCTGGCTTCAAGTGATCCCTCAACTGATAGCTAGAATAGACACGCCGAGAGCGCTCGTCGGCAAGTTGATCCATTCTCTGTTAATTGATATCGGAAAATCTCATCCTCAAGCCCTAGTTTATCCGCTGACGGTGGCGTCGAAGTCGTCGTTCATCGCACGGAAGAATGCAGCCAATCAGATTTTGAAATCAATGTGCACCCATTCTAGTAACTTAGTGAACCAAGCTGCGATGATATCGGAGGAGCTCATCCGAGTGGCAATCCTGTGGCATGAGCAGTGGCACGAGGCTTTGGAGGAGGCTTCAAGGTTATATTTCAGCGAGAACGACGTGAATGCGATGTTCAAGACGTTGGAACCTCTACACGCGATGCTGGAGCGAGGCCCGCAGACGCTGAAAGAGGTTTCCTTCAGCCAGGCGTACGGACGAGATCTGAATGAGGCGCAAGAGTGGTGCAACCGGTACAAGGTACGGCTATAGCCCAGCTGTCAAATTATATCTGTTTACAGTCCACATCAAACAACTTTGCTCTTCCGAAGTTGTCTTTTAGCCTTATTTCAGAGGAACAAAGTTACTTGACATGAGTTGACGTGTGCTTATCTATCATGCATCCACAGGAGTCGGGCCTCGTCCGCGACCTGAACCAGGCGTGGGACCTGTACTACCACGTGTTCCGGCGCATCAGCCGGCAGCTGCCGCAGCTGACGTCGCTGGAGCTGCAGTACGTCAGCCCGCGCCTGCTCAACTGCCGCGACCTGGAGCTGGCCGTGCCCGGCTCCTACGTGCCCGACCAGGACCTCATCCGCATCGCGCATATACAGAGCAGTTTGCAGGTCAGTCAGCGTCTTGAACTAATCAGATTATTTTACGTTGGCTATATAATTAGTAAAATAACTTTTTCTTTCCTGGTTCAAAGGTATTTTTATCAAAATGCAATAACTGTGTGTAAATGCAGCATAAAATTGCCACCAACCGTATTGGACCGCTTCCAACCTTTTCGTCAGAGAATCAGTTACAATTCTGTACTAACTGGTATTTGCCGTTTGTGTGAAATTTAAGTGCTGTTCAGTATTTGCTTTTTCAATCAACCATTTCCGACCTCAGGTGATAACCTCAAAACAGCGTCCTCGTCGTCTTTGCATCCGCGGCTCCAACGGCAAGGACTACATATTCCTTCTGAAGGGCCACGAGGACTTGCGACAGGACGAGCGTGTCATGCAGCTGTTCGGCCTGGTCAATACGTTGCTGCAAGCTGACCCTGACACCTTCCGAAGAGACCTCGCCATACAGAGATATGCCGTCATCCCACTGTCTACCAACTCCGGCCTCATTGGATGGGTGCCACATTGTGATACTCTGCATTCGTTAATTAGGTATGTTGAATAATTTCGTATGATAAAACTGCTGTCATATTTATACTAGTTGTTCCCCGTGGATTCCTCTAATAACAATTAAAATCTTTGTAGGGATTACAGAGAGAAGAGAAAGTGCTTGTTGAACATTGAACACAGAATCATGCAGAGGATGGCGTCCGATCTCGATAAACTGATGTTGATGCAAAAGGTTCGTACTATTCTCCGCTTAAACAATCATTCATTTTGAGAATTGTATTTTAATTTATGTGTCTTTGACGCAGGTGGAAGTATTTGAGCATGCTCTAGAACACACTGCAGGAGATGATTTGGCAAAGTTACTTTGGCTAAAGAGTCCGTCTTCTGAAGTATGGTTCGAGCGACGCACGAACTACACGCGCTCGCTCGCCGTCATGAGCATGGTGGGGTATATCCTGGGGCTCGGAGACCGACACCCCTCCAACATCATGCTCGATAGAGTCACAGGAAAATTCCTCCATATCGACTTCGGAGATTGCTTCGAAGTTGCCGTTACAAGGGACAAGTTCCCAGAGAAAATCCCCTTCAGATTAACCAGGATGCTTATCAATGCCATGGAGGTAAGATAGTAAATTGATAGTTTGAAGGTATACCTACGATAAAATTCTGACCAACAAGGAATTAGCACATGAATTACTTATCGATTAAATCGGATTTATCGATATCGATAAAGCTTAATCAATTCGATCCCTAGATATGACAGATAATCTTGGCCAAGGTTAACGAAATTTAGTTATAGATATCGTATAATCTATTTTTTTATATGCATTTCGTAATTTATAGATTTTTATGCACTTCGTATGCGATTAATATTTTTTTCTTTAGGTACGATAATATCTCTTGAGTTACATAAGTTTAAATTGCATATTTATCATTTGATTATGATACCAATTTACCTAAAATATATAATGTAATTATAGGTATTCATACCAAATTTTTCAATGGGGCTGAATAACCATTTAATTTCTAGGTAACCGGCATTGAAGGTACGTATCGTCGCACGTGTGAATCCGTAATGGAGGTGCTACACCGTCACAAAGACAGTGTAATGGCGGTACTAGAAGCCTTTGTATACGACCCGCTGCTGAACTGGAGGCTCATTGACGCCGGCCGACGTTCTCGCGCCGACGCCGAGGTCTGTTCCACCTCAGACCCGGCATCATCCCCACAACCCAGCAGGAGTCGTGTTCACATTGGGTTGAATGACGCTCTTGACCAACCCGCCGAAACAAACTTGAACAAGCGAGCTTTAGCTATCGTCAACCGAGTACGAGACAAGTTGACCGGCCGCGACTTCCCGCACATAGACGAGATCGTGTCGGTGCAAAAGCAAGTAGATCTGCTCATACAACAGGCGACCAGCAATGAGAACCTCTGCCAGTGCTATGTCGGCTGGTGTCCATTCTGGTGAACATTCACCAAATATACACTCACATGTTTGTCCTAGTTTTATTACAGTAAGTCTAGCTGTACATTTTAGTGTAAAGCACCGCTTTTCTTCATTCTATCTATAAGGAGGAGAATGACTGTTGTTGATTTATCAATACTGATGGTATCACAATGGGTTCAGGTTTTGGATGGTGTCAAGAAGTATCGAATTCACAGAGTAGTAAATGAATGTAATATCGTTACGAGTATACAAATGTAGATAGTATTATACAACACAAGTTATCACGACCCTCCATGAATTGATCTGCGATGGTTTTTAACTACCTACTACGACGACACATTTAATCGATTTGAATTAATGGCAATTAATCATACTGCAAGCATTATCGCATTATAAATGCATTTGTGTTATCTTAAGACTATTTACATCAGTTTCAATATACAACGATTTTTTTTTTAATACATCACCATAGCAACCAGTCTTCATTGTAGATAATATATCCACAGAATTATCTATCCTCAAGTAGTTATTTACTACTCTGTGAACAAAGATAAAAAAGGTAAAGTCGGTTATTTTACTATACCATGCACTATATAAAAGTGCCATTTAAATGTATGTGAAACTACTTTAATGCATTTACGTAACTGCACTGCAGCATTTAGCCATAACTCATTTGCAAATAAGTTTATTAAGATAAGGAAGTGATTTGGACGAGAAAATCGATCTTACCTCGCGTATCGTAGCGTTTATATCCCACGCACAATTTACATCGGAAATGTTTATAAATTGGAAGGATTCAGGGCGACAGTGATAGAGCTAATTTTTTTAACTTGTATAGACGCTTAAAATTACTTGTAATGAATAGTTGACATCATTAACCAATATTAATGTTATATAACAAAAACTAGAGTGCAATAACTATTAAACCACAAAATTATTTTTAAGAGCCTCCCTACGACAATCATATCTGTTTGATGTTTATTGATTCGTGGTGCCAACTATTCAATTGTATTCTTGAATTCAAATTTTAAAGCTACAGATCGACCAAAGTGTTATGTTCTAAGTCCTTTGAACATTTACGTTAAATACACTCGCGCGGTCTACTACATTCATTGCCATAAATAAAAATGTAATAGATACTGCATGATACAAACGCTTTATACGAGTTTGGAAATGGATAAGGACAGATATGATTGGCAGTTAGCCTCTAACTGTTTGTTGAATGAATATATTCATACTAATTAGTCTGCTTCATCAAAACGAATACTTGATTATGTAATTAAAATAACTCGGTGAGCGTAATACCTCGCTTAGTTTGATTATCTAGTAATGTAATGACCCTATTGAGAAATGATTTGTACCTATTTGTTAGAAGGAAACGGACGACATCTTATTAGGATTGTGTAATTTAGTAACAAAGTGGGATTTACCTTACTTGTATAGGAAATATAAAATTGTGCCTATGTTGTGATAATATTGACATAATTTTCATAGTCATGGTGAAATGAACATGACATGCTACTTGTATATATAAGCGATGTTTATTATGTCATTAATTAGATTGTTTTTCACGGAATAAACGATTTGTCGTTAATTGTTTTTTTTTTTAATTTAAAAGAAGAGTCAAGACTTTATAAAAGCATTAGAAGATTTACGAAGAGACGTAACGTGGGTCAGACAACACCTCCTAACTCCTCTGTAAACGTCTCTTTTTACATAACGTCCAGACATTGCTCGTAACTTTCCAGGAAGGGTGACCATGCTCAACTGTCACCCGTGGAATAATGGCGTCCTAGCCGATTGCCGGCCACGGCGGC
>JAKRBP010000102.1:437239-450031 GCA_022398575.1 Heliothis subflexa | reverse complement strand
CCATAAACCACGAAATAAGTGCACGTACTGTCCAAACACCTATTTGATATTTCAAGGCCTATCATAAAGCGATAAACTCATTGATACGCTCCTCGTGCAAGATCGGAAGCGGTTGCGCGTGCGCTTCACAATAGCAACAACACACGTAAAAGCTTCGTGTTATTAATTATTAATAATGTTAATGACACGGTCGCAATGCGAATCTGCACCGATACCATTTACGTTGAAACAAGGTGCTCTCTATGATACTTTACGAGCGTTCCATGTTCTGAATTTGATTAATTTTGATCATTAATCCTAATCAATAATGTAGACCTAATATTTGTTAGGTCATGCCTCTTCATTGTGTAGCCTTGTATGAATTTATGATCTCCGATTCTACGAAACGTACCCAGGTAACGTAGGTGACTTCTTGAGCAAAAATTAAGCACACTATAATGTAGTAAGTAACAGGAAATTACGTCCTCAAATATTAGGTACTTTTTTGCCTTTGCGATTGCTTAATATGCTCTTGTAAATTTGTAGGTAGGTAGGTAGGTACAAATACGGACGTGAAAAATTTCGCTCACATCCTTTACAAAGCAAAATTTAATTAAATAACTTTCCTCCCTTTAAAAATTACAATGAATCATTTTCTTTCTTTACAGTTGGAAAACGTTCAGTGCTGCTTGGACTTCCTACACGCCCAAAAAGTCCAGGGATTAGAACAAGTGACAGCTGCAGATATCCGGGATGCAAAACTAAAAGCAGTATTGGCATTATTTTTTGCGCTCAGCAGACATAAACAAGCGACAAAACAGAGAACAGCGCCATCTAGCGGTAATGCTGGGAACGCCGGGAAAACTGCAAACGAAGATGTTTCATTGAGTGCAGTCCAACGCATAACAGGTGGCAGTAGTTGCGATGAAATTTTAACAGCGTGCGCTAATAACGTTGAGATGACGACGTTAACGGCTAATAGGTAAGTTTTAATATTTAATTAAATCTAGCGCTAATTTTAAAAACCTTTTTAAACTTAGTTTAAAGTCTAATATTTTTGTGTAATACAGCGCCATCTAATGGCCTTTTACGACAATACAAGGAACTGGCAAACATCGTGGTGTAGTTACTCGACGCTAGATGGCTCTTACTTTAACTTAGCTTTCGGGCCAATACTAAGTTAACACGTTAATTATTTTAATTGATTCAATTCAATTATTTTAATTGCTATGGAATCAATATTATTGTCTTTAGTTTGCACTCACTATATACCTGGTAATACCTACTTAACTACTGCATGTATTTACATAAAATTCACCTTTCATACTTTTATATTACTAGGTACATAAAATAGGATGTAAATAAATATAATTGATTTAATTTGGAAATAATTGTTGAGCCAGCGATCGTCGTTCTAGCATTTTTACCTACCTATAAATAAAAAACTTCCAAGTTTACCTACCACGATCACTTTGGAAGTTGTCTGATTATGTTTTCAATAATCTATTTTAGGTTTCGGACTTATTTTGGTATAACATGAGGCGGTTTGAATCTGATTAAACTTTTGTATACCTAATTATTTAGTAGGCAGGCAGGTTATAGGATAATCTTTTTACCTAGAGCTTAATAATAGCAATTATTTATGTACTTAGATAGGTGAGTATGAAAAATAACTTTGACTTTGTTTACATTCATACTTATTAAATTTTTTGAATTTTGTAAAATAAACTTGACAAAATGTAGAAATACAGAATTGTAAACCCATAACATTCTGCGTTTAGTCGGAAGATCGGAAATGCCTACCGCAGAGAAAGCTTTAATTCTCTCGTACACCGCCCAGTGACACTTCTATTTCTGTCTAGCGCCCTCTATTGGCGAGGTGCCGAGATGAGCCGCTGCAGGTTTACTCATGTTCTATGTTAGTAAACAAAGACTGCACTTGGCAACGTGAACTTGGGACAGAGACATTACCTTTGGCAACGTTCTCTAGACATTCAAGTGAAATCGATTTTTGTTTGCGTTTTCCTAGAACGTGTAGAGAAAATAAGTGATACTGATATTGTCTAAGTGTCTACCAATCTTATTTATTCCGTATATCATGCTCATAAGTACATAATTGAAATTAGATCCGATTTAACCATTCTATTATAAAACTCAATGACTCATAAAAAAGGTAGCAACGACCATCTTAGAACCTAAGGGCCATTTCCATTTACATATTAATAAGCAGACGTTCATACTGCGGCTGACAGCTCCCAACCTTCATGACACCGGTCAATGCTTCCCTGATTGCGCGCACAATGTGAGGATGTCACGTCAGGACCCGAACTTGAGTCACGACAAAGAGCTAACAAGCCATTGTTTGTCATTTGTTGCGTCGCTCCACTGAACGAGTAGCACGTGCTGTGTTTTGTACATATTCATTATACCCTTTTATAGAAGGTCTACGGGTTTTCGATGGAAGTAGGGAACAAAAAAGGGATTGTGTTTGGAGAATAAAAACATCGAGAAATATGAAAATGTAAATCCAAAATATTTGTATACACACAAGCAGTATACAATTAAATCGTTACGAAAAGTTCACTGATTTCGTGCAAGTTACTTCAAAGCAAAAGTGAGTGCATTCCTCGCCAAAAGGGACTGGTCCACAATTAGAATTCAGCCAGTTTTTCACATAGGTGAACAACCGAGGGCGCACGTTTATACACAATGGGACCACTTTCCTTACCGGGCCGGTCCATGTAAGGGCCGGGGCTGCCGAGATACCCAAGTGAATACCTTTTATGTGCCCTGGGTAAACACTTGAACAGATCATTAAGTATAATGATGTAACACAATCAAATGTCGCTGTGACATTCAACCTGATGCGACAGTTGTGATAGTCATAATACGGGCTGTTATTTTCTTTATTTGGGACTTTCTTTTGCATCTGGATTGAGATTACAAAGATTCCAATTAAGGTTTTCTGATTCACGATGGTATAAAATAAACTAGATAAGCCAAAGCTCTCATTTTAAAAGGAAATAAGCCCAATAACAAAGATTGGATAACTCGTACTACCCGCCGGGGTTAACCATCACAACATAAAGTAAAAAAAAAGGACAGCAAAATGTCGAAACCGTTATAACTAATTACCAAAATTTGCACCGACCGGGCGCACTGACACCCAACTCAATCGTAATCGATGAGACAAGACTTCCAAACTTAAATCTCGAGATAACGGTGTCATGACGGATGACAGATCATCGTTCATTTTAAATAACAAGTCGGCTTCGTCTCATGCTGCGATAAGTGTAAAATTACTGAGGGCTGAGGGGGCCAGGATTCGAGTAGCCAATTACGGAAGTTAGGAACGGTGGTTGGTGGTGTGAACTTAAGAGCTCGTATCGAATTTCTCGTTGAGTAGTCAACATAAACAACGCTGGCGCGGCTAATTGCTGCTTAGCTGTATTTGACCCCTTATGCTAAACGAGTTCAAAACTTCGTGCTTGTTTATGTAAACTTCTGGATCTAAACTTATAAGACGCTTATTGATATTCCATTACGATCGATTTCTCAAATTGCATAAGGCCTTACGCAAATGGTATGATCCTTTTAAAACATATCGCTTACGAGCCGAAAGCCGACCGCTTCGGGAGCACGCCGAGTATGTTTGTGGTGTCAGCAGCCGCTGCATGTCATGGCGTGTTTGTTTACATATCTCTCGCGCCGCTCGTCACTATCGTCTGTCTATTCCATCAACAAACATAATTCTCTTACGTTGGTTACGATCTTTATGGTAATGGCATACACAAATACACCACACTGGTTCAGGGGTGTGGTGCTCCTGCTTACGTTTATGCTGATTAATACATTCATAATATTTTCTTCCGTAGTTGGATGAAACAATGGATAATCTCACTAAAAAATACGCAAAGCACTAACTAGTTAAACAATGAAGAAATGAAACAATCCAGTATCTGAAAGCTTCAGCAACTTTCAAATCTCGCCATCCAAATTGATTTAAGTGATCCCGTCAAGAACACGAAACACCATGGCGAATTTTTGTAATAGGAAAACGTCTAAAGCAGAACATGGCAAGACGGTTCCCTTTACGATCGTTTGAGTTCGAGCTCGCGCGACTTGACAGGCCCCTGTTGAAATATCCACTTATTAAACTGCACTCTTTATTGCTCGTAAATTACGCCTTATGAGTTCAATGCTTCGTTTAATCCAACTGTTGTTAGAAATGGACAATACGTGCTGCTCTTAAGGCTTGCTAACAGTTCAAGCGGTGAAAATTTGTAGCCGAAGATATTTTTGAAATATTGTGCTGACTGGGGAAAGCAAATCTCGTTGTTGAATAATCTCACAAGAGTCAAAATTCGAGGACTTTTACCGAATGCATCAGAACAATTTTAAATACCAGGCAGTATATTTTAATACCAGCTAATAACGAGAAACTTAAGTTCTACCTCGCAATTCATGTTCAAGCTCACTGAAACTTTACAGCCCGCATCGGATCCGAGCCCCTATGGCAATCTTCAAAAGTTTCGCGTGTAAATCACGATAAGGATCGTGTCTCCAAAAATATATCTCTTAAATTGATGTGCCACTTATGTTATAGTGACAGTACCATACAGTATAGTACTTACATTAACCGTATCTTGAGAGACGCCATCGGCACCGCTTCAAAAATATAATTCATATTTTCTCACGTTCGTGTTATAAATCACGAGATGCTTTTAGACGTTCCACGAATAGTTTAATCCGTTTTACAAGCGAAAGGGGAATTAGTTGATTCTTAACTGAGCCGGCACGTTTCCGCGTTGTTTCTTCACTTTGACCGGTATTAATTATAATTGGGTTTATTAGAAATTGGGGAAATTAAATTGAAATGTTGTTGTGTTCGAGGGAACGGTTGTGACATATTGTCAACGTTAGTGTTTCGGAGTTCGTTAGTGGGCTGCAGTGCAGCAAATTCTTGTGATGCGGGGTGAAATGTGTCCCCGTTTACATTTTGTTTGCATTTGCACGCTGAGTGTTCATGCATACAACTTATAGAGAAGTTACAGTGAATTGTGTTTTCAGTTCGGCTTTTGTGGATACTATTTAATAAGAAACAGTAGTACAAAATAGTCGTTTTATTTCGCACTTCGGAGTGGATAATATATCATTTCGATGGTTACAATAAATGAGAATAAAGTTGTACGATTTGATTTAGTGAGAAATAAGTTAGTAGGTACTGAGGTTGCAATGCACAGCAAAGCTTTGAGCTGTATTGCAATAAATCTAGTGATATTCACTACAAGTACCTACCTAATAAAATCCACAATAGCAGTTCTATGAGTTTCGTAGCTCAGTGTAACATTGTCAACAGTTTATTTAGTCTTATAGTGTTTGTTCTTCCAAACCGCCCTCCGCAGCTCGCGAACACATGTAAACATAGAAACAATGCAAGCTTTCAATGTTTTTTCTGCTGTTTTTTTACCAACACTACCAAGTTTTATTGGTATTTTAACGTCTAACATAATATTTACTTTGTTAAACTGCGGTTCATAAAAGTTTTTAGATGAACTAAGAATATCTCTTGACATTGGTATTCATTTGACTGAAACAAAAAAATAATGTTACACAAAAGCATAGTTAAATATAATGCTTAGATCATCATACATTAAGTTTAATGCACTGTCTACTTTCTACGCATCTCCTTTTGCAAAACATGCATGCATACTTAAGTTTAGTTTTCCTGTCAACATCTCCACTATGAGTTACACTCATGTAGGTACTTAATATACGGATACTAAATTAAATCAACTCTGCAATAAACAGCTCATGTGTTTTAAACGTTTATGTCATTATAATCGATCAATATGAATTCATAGTGACGCAATAGCCATAGGGCCGTGTACGCACCCTCCGATTATTACAATAATCTTAATAATTATGTGAGATGTAGTCATGAGCTTAATAAATAAACTTTTATCGACTTCGGCTTAATATCAATTTTTATGTGCAATGTAATGGCATTAATTTATTAATGGTACTGAATACTATCATTAATAAAAGTGGGGACTTTATGTTTAATTCGTCTACTATACGAATATGAGTACCTACTATGTGTGAGTAAGATCATTTCCTACCTATCTGATGTAAAATTCAATTCAAAGCAATAATTCTGGACCCTTCTCGGCAAATGTCGACAAGTAACGGACATAACCGGCCGTAAAACCATGTCAGCCAAAAGGTAATCGTAGTTATCTCTAGGAAACTGTTTACCGCAAACACCTCTGTAAATTATTTCGCAACGGCTCGGCGCGAGTGATTTAACGAGATAAGCCGCGAACCCTTCTGGGAGTGCATAACGTCATCCCACTAATGCAAGGGTCCCCACCCTAGCGCAGATGGCACCCGTG
The DNA here is from genome assembly GCA_022398575.1 of Heliothis subflexa. Classification (NCBI taxonomy): domain Eukaryota; kingdom Metazoa; phylum Arthropoda; class Insecta; order Lepidoptera; family Noctuidae; genus Heliothis; species Heliothis subflexa. The sequence continues at coordinate 443,657 of JAKRBP010000102.1, read as the reverse complement.
CCGTCAGTTTTTCATACATCTTCTAACCAGGGCTGTGTCGACTGGACTTAGAACACCATGCCATAACATAAACTGAAACGATCAACGCACACTAATCGGTATGGTTCATTAATAGTCTTGGATTGAAAAACTCAAAGCTCAATACTGCAGCAGGCATGTAAGCAAGAAACAAGTTTCTTCATTAGCACTTTAATGGTCAACACGGCTGTAAATCAATGAGCATGGTGCAATTTAACTGTTTCCCATAATTCCAAGCATCGGCTAAGCATGCCGTAAGTTGAGCTTAACGGGCGATGCGGGCTTGACGGACAGCCCTGTTCAGTATTAGCATTCGCTGCATCCCGCCGCGCGATCACGGATTCGGAAGGGGCGAAGGCCCTTGCGCTTTCGATGAGTGTTTTGTCTGTCGTGCGGACGCAATGGTCGCGCGTGCACGCTCTCGTGCGCTGGCCGGAGCACGCGCCCGCGCCGCGCGCCGCTGAACCGCCGCGAGTGCGCCCCGACTGTGACAAATCGTGTTAAGGATTATTGTTTATGGTGTGCAAAGCTCACTGCCGTGTATTTATAGCCTGAGTAAAGCGGTGTTCTAATCGGAGTTGTTTAAGTGGACGCAATACGACCAGAGATGATTTTCTTGTTTACGTTTTATTCCGTATTTGTAGTTAATTCGAGCGGTTAGTCGTTTTGTTTACGCGCGTGAATCACTTCTCCGTATTCTGACTTAACTTGAGCTTCAGAAAATGTATCTTCAACGACGAGCGTTCACAAATTAGTCAAGCCCTAAAGAGGAATCTAAACATAAGTTGAAAAGGCACTTCTATTGGATAAATCGACTGAATAAATGTCACATAAGTTCAACTCGGCTTAAGTGTACGATGTTTTTATAGTCTTGAATAGTTCTGATGCATACTGAAGAGTGAATTATTCAAAATCAGTTAACAGGTTCATTTCAAAGACATGTCAAGGGTTGTGATACTTTAAGTATTACTAAGGTAATCATTCGGATTTTTCTTATCCCGCATCATTATTTCTTTTTTTTTCATGTTTAAGTGGTCTCATTGGTCGTGTTCGGCTGTAAAGTCTAACAAGGTTCGCGTTTTAAGTTATTGCGATGTTGTGGAGGCTGCGCACGAGTGTGCGGGCGAAGGATCGGGTTATCTCGGCCTGGCTGCGCCCACGGATCTCAACTGGTCTTATAAAAATCCTAAATAATAGTGCAACACATTTTAAATAACACCAATACTACTTCTATGGACTTGTTGCTTCTCGATTGATGAAAAAAAACTTTGTTTAGGTACGTCTTTTGCCTATTATGTAGAAGTAACATTTACACTAATCACGATAATATCAGTGGCTGTCAATCAAAGTATAGACAACTGTGGGAGTTTACTTAAATGGTCCTTTGTCTACATTTTTTCATTAGTTTATCTTGGCTGGTACCCTAATTATAGTTCATTTAGAAATGTTTATCTGTTATGGGGTGGTGATGACTATAGCATTGTCCGGCTTGACTAGTGTACCTACTGCGTAGTCGGTAGAGTATCTTATAATACTTATAATTGTGTTGATCACTTTCTCTAGTAATCCGCCCACGTTTTATTGCAAAAGCTTGCCTAACTGACCGATACTAGGATATGGCTAGATAATAATTTTATATTCCCATAAAATGTAAGTAGGCAATAACGAGCTGAAGCTGCCTACCAAAGCATTTCAGAGATTTATCTTTATTCGTAACATCCTATCTACTACCATGTAGAAATGTAACCCATAGGAAACCAACATAAAATTTACAACATAATAAACTTAAAGGGTTTGACACACTTCGTTTGAAACAGTCGTTATGCCTATTGGTGTTCCGCTTTCCTATCAATAAAGGCGTTGGCAAATCCAGCGCGAACAAGTAATTACATACAGCTGTGTAGTATGTAGAAGAACATAATATGCCAATTGAACAGGTATCTGTGCATAAAGCTGGTTCAACTCCATTAAAGTCCAGTGCAAACGTGATTAATGTATCTGCAGCCAGCCGTTTGGAAATAGAATTGCAATACAAAAAGGTGCAGTCCGCGTAGGCAGACTAATATGAGAAGCGAAACATAATTATGACACCTCGACTTGGAATATCTTGTTTGAAACTTTAAACGAAATTGCAATATCTTCTCCCAATCTTGAGGAAAACAAACATATATGAAAAATTACATAATGTAACTTCTGTCTTATTTTCTCTCTCCTAACTTATAGAAATATGTTTTTCTTTCATAACGTTATCTATTCTTAGACGGTTACAAAACAGAATGGCTGCTAAATGACGACGGTTCGTGAGCATTGTTCGTAAAATAACGGGTCAAGATAAGGGTAAACATTTACCGCAGTTTTGGTGAAGGATGTTGTAAAAATGGTAGCAGTTCAGTTGTTTCATAACAAACTCCAATTAGACACAGGTGTAAGTGACGACTTCAATAACAAAGGAGTAAATCTAGCAACATGAACCAACTTCGAGGTGATTCACAACAAACTTCAAGTGTTATGTTTACGCCTGGAAATCGCCTCGGAGAACATTTGAATACAATCTGAGTAAATTGTGCTAAGGCAAGTCTAGTCCCAGTACCTGTGCATACTTTATGTAAACGTAAAGCAGCTTTTGCTGCTGTAGCGCTTGAAGCCTGTTTCACCACTCCTTGATTAGTTCTAGATAAAATATCTATTCCTTTTGCAAACAGAAATATATTTTGAATTTATAGATCTTAATTTGCATATTGTGATTTCATAATACATGAATCATGAATCCCAGTGATGCCTTAAATGTGGTATTAGTACTCGTAGAACTACTTTTGGCTTTTAGTTTGAAAGTCAAAGTAAGCACGCTCGCCGAGAAAATAATAAACAGAAACATTGATGGTTTAACGTTCGTTACTACTCGTAAGTAACATTCCGTGTTATATGAAAGAGGCTGTTTGAATGATCATAAAAATGTTATTTCTGTGACATGACTGCGGTTCACGCTATGTTTTTTGTAAACAGCAACGACCTGTGGACTGAATACACGCTTGCTCTCATGTACTTTTGTGACTGCAAGCGGGGTTTTCTATTACTGAGGACATTCAAAGCAAGCATGTACTTTGTAGCAAACATTTTTGGTGCAAATGAACTTCTTGTAAAAGGACTACGTTACGATAAGCTGTATGTGGACATCGTTTTATGTTCCAAGTTCGATACTCGAATGATAAGCAAAGGTATTTAATTACAGCAGACAGTCCAGGACGTTTGCTTATTAGAGGATAATGGCGTTGATTGGAATTTGTGATTTCTGTAGAAATTGTTCGTTCGGTTAATGTGTGTGTGTTTATCGCGAAACCAGTTCCGCGGGGCGTCTGTGGGCGTGCATACTTGGTGCAGTTCACTGCAATGCAACACTGGAATAAATTTCAATACAAAAACCTTTACACGAGAGAACTTCTGTCGGATATTTAGCACGTTTGTGGCTATTGTTGTCGTGCACGGTCGTGATGTTTGAGCGCCTGATAGTTAGTATTCAAATATTGTAATACGAGCTTTATTCGAGATCTCAAAACTTTTACAATTCATAGCAATTCTTCTGCTTTGGTAGCAAAAATATTGGGTATTATGAGTTTTTTTTATACAAAATCCTTTATAAGCAAAGTACTTAAACTGTATTAGTCCTTACTATTACAGTAACAAGAATGCTTTTTATTTCGGTTATTTTAACTTTGATCCCCACATGTATTAGTTTTCTTTCAAATCAACTATTTGAAAGAAACTTAATCGGACACTAAGAATAATTCTCTCGCAGTGAATAGTAAGTAAATGTCCAGTTGTCACGCTAAAAGGAATGACCCTCTTATTCACCCGTAGTTTCTGCATCCAGAGGAAATACAACTAAAATGGGGAACAATAAAAACACGGCGACACCCCAAAATGCTGAGCATTTAAATTTTACGACATTTGTGACGATGTTTTATTTCAACTATTTGGAAAGTATTTTCTTACGCCATTATTCTAAAAACTTTAACGTTTTTACTGCATTTCTAGCGATTAAATGTGTTAGTAACACAAAACGATATTGAATGTTCGAGTGTTGGTGTTTGTCGGGTTTCGGGCCGTAGGAAGGGATGAAGGGGCGGTCCCCCTAAAGATTCTGGGACCCCCGTCTGCACAACAATAGTTCACAGTTCACACGAACTAATCGATAATAGCGTGGCCGCGATCGAGCGCCCCTGTGAACGATCATATGCGCGTGCACTGTTTAGAACGCGTTTCGTTTACCCCAAACCATTGTTATCACTTTCATTATGTAATGTACTATCAATATTTTTAACTGATCGCTATTTCAGATAATATTATTTAGGAAGTGATATTTTTGAACACGTGCTCGATAGACAGTGTCAATAAACACATCAATGATAACCTTGTCGTTTAATATTGTGTTTTGTGATAGAAAATTATCAGTAGGACCTTACAGGACCTAATGAACAACACGTGCGAGGCGATATAATTTAACGGTAATGGCTTCGATACATAGGATGCACGTAAACAGCGTGTTTATAATTAAAATTAATTAATTAACTGACACATCGAGCGCAGATAGGGAACGGAACGATATGCGCGAGAGCTTTGATAGTTGCAATCAACTGTTACTTCTAACGAGGTCGTTGAGTTTAACAATCTGCTGGATGAAAGTCCTATCTGATTTACAATATATTTTCTGCACAGATATTATAACGTCGCGCCGTAACTGATAGCTTTACAATTATTTTATTGAATAAGAAACGATAATTTTATTGTAAGAAAGTCTTTAACAAATTGAAAGAGAAAAGTGCGGACCTAAGTATTCGCGTTGAGTAGGTACGATAAAATCTTTCTATAAATTGTTTGAAATGACTTTCTTTTTCGGAAAACAATAATTTATCGGGAAAGTAAACGCTTTGGTGGAAGTTTTGGAAAGTTTTTCGCGTCGTTGAATGACACTGAAAAAGGGCGGAGGGTGGCGCGTGATAAATCTGACTTAGCGTCATGAGCAGGCACCTCGAGCCCACAGGTACCGCGCTAATGAAAATATATTATACCCCCGCACTTCCTGCATTTAGTTAAAACTTCCTCAGTAATGAAAAAATATTTGGTTTAAGCATAAGAGTTTAATAACAATGCTTAGCGTTAAGCTCGCTTAGTTGTAATCAACGACGACCAGCAAGATCTATAGCAATCGAGCTATGAATAAATACACTATTTTTCTTTCCGCAATAAAGGGCATCTGCTAAAGCGTCCGATCCAAGCCTGCCATAAATTCAACCTTTCCTCCCCCTTTGTTTAGAGACAAAACATGAAAGCAAACTTTAAATAAAATTGCGCTCATTTCTTTTACAATGTCTGCGTTTGAATAAATAATGTTATCCTTGAGTAAATAATGGAACAGAATCAATTCTGGATATGTGTAGGATGTTTTATATTTTTGATGCAAGCTTACATTTATTCGTGGGTTCATTTATGATTGCATAATTTCGAAATAAGTCGAGTCACGTAATTAATCAGGGTTTCTGCAGCTCTTTATAAAGTTTATTTTCAACAGCACCGTATTTCTCCCGTCAACCTGATTCAACGGAAGTTCGCTAAAATAAAATCGATAATCGTATTTCTTCACAGCAAGGCAAGCTCGTTTAAAAAAAGAAAAATCAGCGACCAAGAAAACTCTCCTAGCAATTCCATAAATCGCTGAATAAAAAATATTTTAATATTATGTTTTATAAACGAGAATCGCGAAAGTGTCTGGCCAGATTTTTCGCATAGGAATTTCGCACAAAAGGCTTTACGTTATTAACGGCACTCAGATGATATTAAAAGCTGATTTGCTGCGTAAGAGATGGTCCATGACACATGCGATCGCGGTTAAAACATGCGTCAATAAAATATCGATTAAACATCGTAACTCAATCCTAATAGTTTACTCTAGAGGTGTTTAAAATGCATTCATAAGTGTAATATAGTGTGAATAACTTTGAACTTCAAATTGTGATGCTCATGGTTTTACAAAATTGCTGATGATCAAGAAAAATATTTCTCGAACATACAATTCTCTAAATTAAACAGTTACTAAACTACTTTGAATAATAAACTGTAACGAGGCTTTTTGGTTTGCTTTTAAACCTTCATTCATTGCATCATAAATACTTTCTAGTATAGGCACATATACATACACGCTTATATGCCAAAAAAATCTTTTGCTTATAACTTGCACCGATCAGAAACCAGTGCCCCAACTCACGCCCCCATCCACGTCGCACAAACAAACCCTGTTTATAGGCGGCTATTGTATGGGCTTAATTAATTTGCTTTTATGTGAGCAGTCTTTACGTTTTGCCTCGTTACTGCCTCGTTAGTCTAGTGGTCGCATCGCCGACTGCTG
>JAKRBP010000102.1:46956-57722 GCA_022398575.1 Heliothis subflexa | reverse complement strand
GAGACGTGCGTCGCTGACGGCGGCCGGGCGTGAAGTCTTAATACTACGGCTTACCGAGCGAGCTTATAAAGGGGTTATCAAAAGGAACGGACGTCGGGATTCAATGTATCGTCCGGCGAATAATCTTCTGACAGATCTGCGACGACGCGCGGCCGCAGCCACGGGCCGGGGCTGGCCGCGCGGCTGCGGGGCGCGGGGTGCGGGGCGCGGGGGCACGGGCCCGCCATTGTATGTGACAGATCTCGTTTCGCCGCGGGCGTCACCAAATGGCTCGAGGAAAATGGAGATTAAAACGTTGTCGCATTTTTGTTGTTCCCGCGGAGAGATAATTGAAAAGTGTAAAGGCAGACTGTTGACTCGCGTGACAGATTGGCATCCACCTCAAATACGTCAAAGTAATTTGGAAGTAGGTTATGTTTTATTACTGTCGGCTGATTCTGCGTTACTTGTTTACTGACCTTTGAAAAATAAATAAGGTAGTTTATTTTCCCTAATCAGTCAATTTACTACTAGCTAAGTTAATTTGGCCACTTTTTATTAATGACTAAGGAAGTGCAACTCGCCTCCTAGTCGTGGGCACGTATTTTGTTCAGCCGATGAAAATAAAACATTGAGCGCCCTGAATAAGATAGCACGTCGGCCGGAACTTTTTCTTGGAGTCTCATGAAACATTTCGTAGCTTCTGCATAATTCCCGAAACGGTTCTGGTGTCGAATTTGAGCGAAAGCGTGCCTACGCGACTACGTGTGGCGTAGGCCGGTGCTACGGCGTAGCGTGTAGCGAAGCGGGCTGGTTTTGACGACGTACCTAAACTTTTTTATTGTGATAACTACTGAAAAGTCATTCTTTAAAAGGTTATAGAGGTGCAGTTGCTTTCATAAAGTTTTTTTTATTGGATTCCCAAAAAAATAAGTGACTGTTGTCCTACAAAAAGAAAATTAAGCAATATTGACAGTAAATGTACCCCGCTACATCTCGTCCCCGGCGCCGGCGCGTGAGGTGTTGCCGCGCCTGCTGACTAAATTATTTATTCGTCTATTTTCTTGTTTACTTTCATTTGCATTTAAGAAAGCAATTTCGGCAGTCATTTCGCGCCAACGAGTTGAGTTCCCCGCGTGGCGGCTCTATACGTGTACCCTTCGACCCTGATCTCGAACTGAACAATCCGCACATCTTATAAAGAATTCTAATATTTTTTTTCACAAAAGATACGAGCACCAGTTAAATTATAATGCTATTAAGCATAATTTTCTATTAAATGAACAATCACAATCAGATCAGCCACATATTGTTATAGCAATTTAAATGAATTTGAGCGCGCTGTCCACTGAGGTGTGAGGCGAGCAGACGTCACGCTAATTCAACATATTATTTACTAATTAATAGATATGACTATCACCAGCCGCGTGATTATAAATTAAACTGAGTACACTAGTACTAATTAGTCAATTAGTGACTGCGTTTGATTGTCGCGCTGGCTAATGCGATGAGTCGGCACGTACGCACTTCATGGCTATTATGACTGAAAGTTTTGTCATAGTAAAAAGAGAGGAAGTAGGTTATGTTCATACAAACGTACAGCAAGTGGGTTGTATGCGTGCGCCATAGTATCTATGGGTCATCGCACGCACACGTAAATAAGATTTCTTCGCGTTTCTCAGTGCGTCAATCGAAACTATTATTTGTGTGTGCGTGCGGCGACGCATGCGTTTGTACAAAGATAAACTTCTTACTCTCTTTCTACTATAGTTTTCTTGAAAGTTGTTTGAAAGTGTAATATATTAGGGTGTAAGGGGGATGTGTGGTCAATAAATCTGTCGCGACATGGGGTCCAGCAAACTATCGGCGCAGCATCACGTCACTTGGTCACGCACTCTCTGTGTGTGTCATTTTTCACATTTTCGCTCCGCATCGTTCCACATCGCTCCCGATTATATTCAGATAATTGAAAGCAGTCGTACCAAGAAATATTTTACTTTTATGAATGATGTATGTAGATCTGACTTGTGAATTGGTGAACAGGAGTTTAGAATTCAAAAATGTTGTATTATTCATTCCTAAAATGGTGATGGACAATGAAAGAGATCGACTGTTTAGACGTAAGGAGTATTAAGCTCTCAAATGCTTGATTTACAAAAAGAGAGATTATTTGAATATATGTGTGTCATATAAAATATAATTTTCCCGCGTTGGGTTGTCCAGTGAGTCCCGCGGCGCGCGGGCTCCGCAAATATTGGCGTCGCCTTATCTAAATTGCTTGCGTGAGTAATGCGCAGCTCACAGTAACCCGCGCTTGTTTATAAACTACAAATATTATAATTGATCGGTTGCTACCCAAATTATTATGCTATAAACTTAGTTTATATAAAAATCTTGAATGAACCTGAAATAAATGTAAGACTATTTCTGTTCTATTTAGTCCAAATGAATGCTTACAATTTCGTGTCTGGGCGAGAAGTGTGGTTTTTATTTATTACACGGTACAGATAAATATCTAACTGAAAAGAAAACACACACACAAGCATAAATGTGTTTGTGTGTATTATGAACCTCCCACGTTCATCTTATAGGTAGAAAATTGATAATCACCTATTTATGATAACTTTCGACTTAAATATCGAATATAAAGGCAATGAAAATAAGCCGAGAGTCTTATGAAAATAACTTAAGTGTTATTTGTATTGTCGGTAATTATATTAAAATATCATGCGATGAAAGGTTATACATATACTCGACCCACGTAGTTCTCAGACATTTTACTTTTTAATAATTCGATTAATTACGTTCGTCTTACTTGGTACCTAATGTTATTCTATGAAAGAAACGTAAAGGTCACGACTATTGAGAAACATTTTTTATTCAGCTCCAGAAATTGAATAATCATGTCATAGGAATCCTAAAAAAATAAAATGAAAAGCATAAACAAGGTCAGCAGGTTCTAAGAAGTTTTGTGAAACGTTAAAAAAAAACAAACAAGAAATATATTTCAATAGCAAAAAATATGTATAAGACATTAGTGTTTATTTAGTGGCAATAGAGAGCGATCTCCTGAACGCTATCACTCGTTTTTTATTGTCGTTCCCAACGATTTGGCTGCGAGATTAATAGGGGATAATTATCTGAGCGCTCTGGCTCGAAGCCAACCCCTCCCGCCCCGCGCGCCGCACCCCGCCCCTCCGGTGTAAGGGGAAAAACTATCAGATTACGTACAGGCGCTAATTTTAAGTGATCCAGGAGCTTGGGAGATGTTTACACACAAATAATTTCAAAGAATCTATAAGTAAATGGTTTATGAAAGAGAAATCAATGCTTAGCCTTTACTCAACTATGCTGGGGTCGGCTTCCAGTTTTACCTGGATGTAGCTAAGTGGTTGTATTCTACATGAATAGACTACCTCTTCTGGTTTCTAACCTTCTCAACCTGGTTCATGAATGTGTGTGAATTAAACATAAATATTTCTATTACCTTGTACTAAGTATCTCGGCGTCTATAATACTTCAGTAACAGTCGCAGTATTTTTAGCTCAATTTATACTAATTGGTATGTTTACACGACATCAGCCGGAGCACACTTAAATGATCAGTGGTTTTGTGTTTCCACAGAAATTCTTTCTAAGAATAGTTTGTCTGTATGTCAACAACAACAAGGAAGCCGGAAGCACACGACTGTGTACTCCCGAACTCTCGTATTATCTTTGATCCAAACTAAGGCTTTCAAGTATTAGGTTTGTTATCTTGACTTCCACGAAAACAATGTAATTCTAGCAGATTATTAAGAATCCAATGGAATACAAATGTTTTAGCTTGTGTAGTCAATAATTACTTGAAATTTTTCGAAATCCCATTTACAGGAAGGTGTTCGCTTTGAGCTCTCCTTATGTTTATTTTTTAATCAGTTCATCAGAATCAGTTTCTCATGAAATACTGTTGCATTTACTTTGCTTCACCGATAGTCTTCCACTCAATGCATTTGGATGCAGCGCGAGTCGCGGCCGAGGTTTAACGAGCGCAATATCGCACCGCTCGGCAGGACTGCGGGCTACGGGTGACTGCTGAAGACTTTCAACTTTAATGTTAGTCTCCTCTCAATACTTTCTACATTAGTGATAGAGGTAAGTGATGATCGGAGAGCACACTGTTTTAAGGTTCCCATGCATTTCGATTAATGCTTTTACTAAAATTGCAAACTCAAATATTCCTAAAATAACATTTCAATACTTCCTCGAAGGTAATTTTGCAATTCTTCTAATTAAGAGCTCATGTAAGCTCGTGATGTAAAGTGTTTGAGCGCTGTTTATTTCCCTCAACGACGGCACAGTTCACGTAACTGCTCATGTATGATAATTTGTGATTAGTTATGTGTGTAAATGTGTTATTGTTGAGAACTAAAACACCGCACTTGCCTCATTTGAATAAAGGTTGGAACTTTTTGGTTCATTGTGTGGCTCGGCTGCGCGCGCAGCGGACTTTGTGCTCACTGTGATCAACCCTAATGTTGTGTTACTTCTGCTGGAAACTCATAATTATAGTGCCCGTTCATACACAACCTACAATTACATACCTGACTTAAAAATATTCCATTATACTGTGCTGCAGAAGTTATAAATAAGCGAGCAAATATCACTAAATTATTTCCATTAAATAGAGCAGAATAGCACAAAACGGTGCGCAATAATAATTAAAGTGAGGGTAATAATCATGAATACAGCATTCGATTATTATAACGCAGCATCGAAGAAGGCTGGCGCGGTTCCAGCACGGCTGTGCGGAAGCACGCGATTGCGACTAAATCGATAATCGATACGATAAAACTTTTATTCGATCCTATTTGAATAGAGTCGAGTGGCACGTGCGGCAGGTATGAGGAATATCTTCAAACATCCACATAGCTCATATAGTGAGCCGCAGGGACTACTACGTAGTCCGGAATACAGCGGTTCAAGATGCACAAATATCTACTTTTATTTAACGGATAGTCGGGCGTTGTTCTCACAAAAAAATAAGCTGTTTCTATTCCTAAAACTCACAAGTTCTCATAAACAATTACTGTTTCTGTTGTAACTTTAAATGTTACATGTTATCAGATACACAATTGCTGTTTCTGTTATTTAGGTGTCCTGGTCGCCAAATGAGTGTAGATAGATCGTAACTAAACTGCAAACTGAACTCATCAATAAAGTTGTATTGCAGCCTGTTGGTATAAAACGTAATATTTAAATATTACGTTTTATACCTTTCACGCTTCACTTAAAACTTTATTTATCAGCCAAACTAAGACGAGTTCCCTAAATGAGTTTAGTAGCCGTAAAGCCGATATACACGATCTACTTTAACTAGACCAACCTTTCGACCATCATCAGAATCATTAAGCTTCGTATATATTTATTGTTTTACTACTAAAATGAAAATATTGATGAATGAAGATGTATGTTGTTATCGCATCCTAACGAATGAAAATGCCTAAACTTCACTAGTGATAAATAGAGTGCAGATATGATCCGGGTGATGAAGCCGGAATCAATGGCGCACGTGGCGTCAACCGGCTTAAATGTCCATGAGTAACGACCGGTCCGGGCCGGTCCGGGCCGGCGCCGTCTTTACGAGCCGCGCTCACGGCGGTCATTACCGCGCCGTGATGAACGTGCGCCGAACTGGCCCCACTCCAAGCCGACACTGTTGCCAGCCTATCACCCGGCTAATACTAAGTTTTTACTACTTATGTGATGTCGTTATGCATTTGTACGACAAACCAGATAAAACGAATTCAACGAATAAAAAATTAGAAAAGTTTATGTAAATTACTTTGCTAACTACTAACGAAATTTTAATGGTCTTCTAGTTTTATTTTTATTCTGAGACCAAAAAATTTATACATTCACAACAAAATCCTTTACTGTCTCGAACTTATTCAAATAACAATACCGCAGATTCACTATTTGATTGCTATTTAATACGAGCTTACACAGGATCAAGTATAATGTTTCGTAAAGTGTATAACTTGGAACAGTTCGGCTAGTCCCACTCCGTGTCACGTCTCACCACCATGTATCGATACTCGACAAAGTTAGCGCAACCTCGTCGGTGCCGCCCGCCGCTGACAGCGCTGTTCTCTGCAGCGCTACTCGGACTGCTGAGCGCTGCAGGGTATTCATTACGTCGCTGATGATATGCTCACAACTTTGATTGCCTGTTACTGGGATACTGTTTTAAAACTTCCTCTATGCAACAACTTTGTTTTGAGCAGCACCTGGTTTCACAATTAAATCTACTTTTTATTTGATCGTAGTCTTAACTTAATTTTCTTAACAAATTAAATTAGCCAAGCACAAATAACTAAAATCAAAATGAAAATACTCGAACAAAATGCCGAGCATATCTAATTAAAATACCAGTGAACTACGAAATTTTTAAGAAAATTAATTCCGCAGAATATCTCGAGAAATTCCGGATCAAACTATCGAAGTTGGGCGATTCTTTCACCTCGCGAGTTGGAAAGTTGTCCGGTGTTTAGCTGGTCTATTAGTAACGGCGCCATAAATCCGGCCGGCGCTGGATTAGCGGCATCGGCGCCAATTAACAGCCGCTGACCTACTTCAAGCCAACTTAGTTGTATGAAAAAGTGATTTATTTAGATCCAGGTGGCGGGTGTGAGAAGTTGCAGGTATCAACTAACGATGCTCTGTTTTCAGTACGGAAAGTTTCTCCTTATTCCAAAGCTACAATTTCTGCAAAAGATTTTTGCGTGAAATTCAATATCTTTCATGTTACGCATGAGTCAAGTAATGTAATGGCTTGGAAGTTAAATGCACTTATAGTTTTTAGGGCGTGAAATGAGAGATAACAACGACCTATGTAAACTCGATATACTTAGTAGGCACATGAAGGTCTATACTTGACAGTTTATGTAATCGTTTCAGGACTTACATAATGAAATTAAAGTAATAAAATCAAATTACGAGTAAAAGGTAAAAAAGGTCAAATATTATGATGCTTTCGGAATTACACCAATCACATGCCCAATACCTAAACAAAAACATGTTTGTATTCCCAATATAATTAGATTGACACAACAGTCATTATGGTCCACAGCTCCATCTATGTGTGTGTAAGCCTGCAGTAATCCGATAATGCGGGCAGCGCCGGGAGTTACAGCTAGCAATTAGTGGGCAGTGATCCGCGCGGAATGAGCTCCGCTATCTGGAGAATACGATAGCCGTGTTTAGTGTACGGGACCACTGCGGTACACTCTAATTACTTACGTACTGCCATTAACCGTTATAACCCTTATTACAACAAAACTATATAAATAAATATTACAAAGCTGAAGAATGTGTTTGTTTGCAAATCTCAGTGTTAGATAGCCCATTTACTGAGGAAGACTATAGGCAACTTTTATCCTGGTGCGCGAAATAGTTCTTGCCGAACGAATGTGAATCCGCTAGCAAACACTAGTGACATATATAATCGTGCATCGCTTTTGGAAACAAAACAGCGCTCACTATAGCCACATTTTCAATTGAGGCCAATTCCGTATCTATCTATAATGGGTTTGTGGCCAGTCCGCATCTAATTCCGTCGAGCTATTGTGGCTAATACTTGCACCAATATCGAAAATTGGATTTAAATAAATCTCTTAAAATAATTGCGTTGCAACTTACTGCCTTATCCTACTAACACAATACCTAGCTGGACACTGTTAAGCTGACTCTTCCACCTCAATAAAACACGTAGATTCCTTAACATCTGAAAATCTTAAGCTATTATAACATACCGTTATCCTCTTGAGCTGCCTCTTGCCCTTGTACCAGGTGATGATGGCGGGAGGCCTGCTGCCGGCGGACTCACAGGCGACCTCGTACCTCCGCTCCGCCGTGAGGACCCCGCCCTCGCCGACCTCCGCCGGCTTCTTTATCTCAACCGTTAGAGGCCTCACTGCACATAAAGAGGACAAGTTACGACTGCGGGCCCTCGGAACTTACGACAAGTTATCGTTGTAAAATAGTCTTGGGTCTTTGGAGTTTAATTTCGTGTTTGTTTTTTTTTTGTGTAAGGGAAATAGTTTGTTTAAACATGAAGCGTACTTAATACTATATAAGAATATTATTCCTACCAGGTAAAGGGAGTTACGCAAGGAAACCAATTGCTTTGAGCATGCATAAGAAGGTGGGTAATAAGTCATCGATCAATTTAAAACTTGCCAAATTTCAGAAGAAGTAACAAATTCCAAAACCCAAACAATACTTACAAAACATATCGAGCACTAGTGACAGCTCCTTAGGCGGCACGAGATGTGAGTTGGTGGCCTGGCAGGTGAACACGGCGGCGTAGTCGGCGCGCCGGATGGCCGGCCACAGCAGCCGGTTCTCGATCACGTCGCCCGTGTTGTGCTCGTACTCTTCATCCACCAGCACGCCGTTCACCAGCCATCGGACTGACGGCTCCGGACGACCTGACGAAAAGTAAAACCAATGTTACAAAGAATTTGTATCTTGAAAGAATAGTTTCAGGAAGAACGGCAATAGTGGCTCATTTAATAAGAGTAAATAAAATAAACAACATCTTATTACACTATTATCTGTTCTACGTAGAAAAGTACCTACCCTTGGATAAAGTTACAAAAGATAAAAGATTTTCCTGTTGTAAGTACATTAAGATACCGCCACAAATAAAAGGAAAGGCTTGGAACTACAAATCATTTCTTCCAATCCGATCCTACAAACAGGGCTTTGTGCTTTAAATAAAGCGAAACATCTTAGAGGCACTCGTTTTACGAAACGCAAGCATAACGATTACAGTACGTCAAACACAATTTCCAATGCTTTCATTGGTCCTCCGGTACGTAAATAAATTTCAGTGAAGGCATTCTCTTTCAGCGCAGTGGTCCTTTGTCCTTTGTTTGCTTGTTTATTTGTCGAGTGTGTGCGCTTTTGTTCGGGCCCGGACACCGCGCTCCCACTATCCTTGGATCCACTTTAGCCAAATTGAATTAGTTCAAGTTTCGAGTACTACACGAAGATCTAATTCGAAATGTCAATAGATTTAATCTGGATTTGTGTGCTAAATACACGTTTGATACACGTTTTCGGTGTGTTCGCGCACTGCCAGCGCCGAGCTCGTCTAGCGCGCATTAGTGACGCGTGGCGCTGCAGCGGGGCTGACGAGCTGCTTCGTCACACAGGAGCTATGCAAATTAACAGCTCTCGGTTCCGACACTGCACTAAACTTGGTATAAGGGTGCAGTGACACCGTCGTGTCGAGTGTGGCGGACCGTCACCGAAACTAACAAACTATTCTCCTCGTTGTGTGCAGAAATTGATTCAGTTTTCATCAATTCACCTCTTCATAATTGCGGAACGGGGTCAGGAGGTCTTTTGTGCCCTCGGCCTAATTTATCGTCGGTTTCGAAGCCCTGCCGGTACGTTTTCTAAATCAAAAGTCGTAGGGTGAGAGCTTCCGGCCGGCTTATTGTTTCGCTTGTTTTTCCCTTTGATAAACAACGTCGACGCTTCTTTGTATTGGATTTCGGTGTTTGCAGTACAAACTGCGCGCTCGCCGCCGTCCCTCAAGATTTATTAATTTGTTAAAGTCAGAGCAGCGCTCAGTCCTTGCTAGAAATATTGTCCTTTAATCTTTGAGCTCTCGGTCTAGAGTTTAATATAAATGTTTTCACTACTCGCGGATACAAACAAGCGTCGCCGGCTGTTAGCATTGTTGTGCAATAAACATCGATTAGTATTCACCCTCTGTAAGTGTCCAAATCGCTCGTTTTGACGGAAGGTATTGGTAAACTCGGCACATTACTCGGTGCGAAGCAACAGGCTCTTCGATAAAAACTCGTCGGCGCCGTCAGAAAACAAAGTCTCTCTCGGAGCCCCCGTCATTAGAAAGGCATCTGCGTTCACAAGAATTGAATATATTTTTTCTCTCGTCCGTATTTTCAGGGAATACGCTTCAATCAATTTCTCGATTATGTAAATTCGGTGGCCTTCCGTCAGTTCAAATTTCGTTTTGTGACAGTATACAGTAATCTTCTGAATTCCATTTTGATTGGGATTTTGCAATTTTAACTTTCTGATTTTTAAATTATCATTAACATATTTCCTTAAATTAGCACCAAAAATATTTATAACTCTTGATTGAGAATAAATTGTCCGGAATAACGGGAAAATAGCGACTGTTATATTAATTAACTGTACGCGACTGTTGGCGCAGTCTGGTGTGCAATATTCAACTCGTGGGCAAGATAATCTGAAATCCTCAATGATATTCTATTTGCAAATGGTAGAATCAATGACATATCGGTAAGTACAGGTGCACATAAAGCGGTTGGGAGTGCGGCTGCAGGCGTCACGGTGCTCGTGTGAGTAGCACAAAGCTGAATGGCGTTCGTTTGATTGGGGCGCCATAACCCGCCGCTACAATATATTGATACGGCTTCATGCGAGTACCTACTGTACGGAATCGTGTTTTGTCGGATAAAAGCGTTTCAGTGTCTGCAGTCGAGCAGAGGGGAAGAAAAATATACCCCGAAGGCGCTCACTGCATTTACACAGACTTATGTATACGGAGAGGGGAAAATGTTAATCGCCGAGGGTGACGTGATTTTTATGGAAGTATCTATTTTTTTCTGAATTGTTGTTAGGGTAACGTTTATGATGTATTATTTTAGCATAAAATGTTTTTTTTTCTCTCATCATACGTAGTTTAGCTGCGTTTATCAGGTGCGGCGTTTGGATCTTGGTGACCGGTATTGTAATATTATCAGC
>JAKRBP010000099.1:164368-175340 GCA_022398575.1 Heliothis subflexa | reverse complement strand
AACCGTGGACGGCTGTTGATAAGTCAATCCGGATTTACCGTGGCCTTTTCCCTGCTCGGAGTGGCCGTAACGGGCGCTGTAATGGCGGGCTGCCAGCCGCCGGCTGGCTTACCACCGGACTTAGTACTACATTGAAACATACTGACTGCTACGCTAATCCTTATGTTTCTAGCGTATATGCTCAACGAAGTGACTCATTCGATCTTCAGCGAAGAAATATGTATTCACAAAAAAATCGGTTCAATTTGATGGTTATGCTGATAAACAGTGTCGTCATTTAGTGATCCTATTATGGTGGTCAGGGAAGTGGCCGATAGCACAATAAAATTAAATACACGTGGTGGGCATGACGTCAATCTGAATGAATTCCATGCACCCCAACACACGAGATGTGGCGATTTGATGATCAAATGATTACAGACTTAATAATTATTTTGTTAAAGATGAAATGATTTGTTACGATGAATTTGAAACAAGGATTAGTGAAGGTTGTCAAATGTTTAGAGGATTAAAAGATTATCCTTTAAACATTTGTTGATGTTTAGTTTTGTGTTAAATACGATAAATTATTTACTGGAGGATTACACACTTGTCAGAGCTTTTAATAGAACGGCTTTTTGATTACATTTAAGAGACTTATGTTGCAGTTGCACTTTGTAAATGTTGGTGTAATCAGAAGATATTTGACGAATTCTTATGACTTGAGCCAATAACAAACAGCTGGACTTATTGAGGAAAACTGCCTCAAATAAAATCAATGCGCGCGTCTCTTTGATTCGATAAAGTCATTTGGTCATCATCAAGTTCAAGATAATGTGCTATTCAAAAATACCCTTCTCACGATATTGATATGAACAGAATTCAACGTTTTATATTTGACGTCCAATATCGTTTAGATTTTTTGTCTTTTTACTATACCTCTACAATTTATTGATACTATGAAATATTAATTCGTCCTTATCCAATAATTTAACAACGTTATTTAGCAATAAAGTAGGTATACCTACAGGTGGTACATCTACAATTGTGCTGCAAAGCAAATGGGACTCTATGTGCCTGCAAATAAGGGTACTTTGAGAATGACAATTGGTTTCGGCAAATCTGTAGCGAGATGTTTGACGTCAGAGCAACATCCGGGAAGCCATGCTATTTCCAACGCGACCAGTATCCAGTCTTATGACCCCCGTGGCCTTTTAAAAGTGATAGTTTAAAGAGTTCACGTTACACTGGACATTGAGTCCGTGTAATAAATGTTACTCAATTTGTCAGTGTGTTGTGGTCTGTGCCAGTGTGTGTGTGAATAATGAGGTTCTTTTTAATGACTCACTGAACTTCAATGTGTCGAATATCGATCAATGTTACGTAGAAAACAAAACTGAATTGCTAAACAAAACAAGCCTATTTTACATACAATATCTACATATTTTGCTTCTGTCTATTAGTATTTTTTCTACCCGGAAAACGTAAATCTAGCTAGAAAACTATAAAAAAGATAAATGATCTATTTTCCGGCATTCGGGTTTTCTTTTCATTAGTTGTTTGTCATCAGCCGACAGATGTCACTAGGCCAAAGTTTCCGCATAACACAAGTTGAATTACTCACGAAAGTATTATAATTTATTCAGTATTCAGCAAGCTGTGTGTTTAAGATTGTTCTTGCAAACATTTAATATATTTCCGTATTTACAGAACGCTTTGAGAGGAACTATTCCTACTCCGTTTAATTGTTAAAATACTTAGAATACATTACAAAGAATAGAGGATGCAAGTTAAGTTTAATTTTCTTTTGTTTTTATTTTTTTCAGAACCAGTGCGTAGCTTACACAGGTAGTAGTAAAGTGAAACATGATTATACCACTGTATAACGAATTCGAATCGATTGTTTTACCATGAAATCGATTTTGGTATGTAGTCACTGTTGATCAAGGATCCATGGCACTCGTTAAATTTCCGATCACGGCTGCGTTTGCGCATCTACATACGCTATACAACTCGTAATTGATAGATATATTTTGATAGCAGCTACATAGTACCTACAGGTGTGTACGGATTTGTGTCACCAAATTAGTTTGTCAATTAAGTTCTTATCATAGTTTCAAATCTTAATGTTGCTTGTTGATTTTTTCATAAGATTATTTCTATTAATCATTGATGAATATTGAATAACTTTTATAAATATTATCAGCTAAACAATTTCACAGACTAAAGCTCATATTATGTCGGTATCTGCACGCGGCTTGCGTGGAAGGGAGCGTAGTTTCAAAGATGGCGTCGGAAAAGCGCGGGCACTTTCCCCGCGCGCGGGAAACGTAAGAAAGTGGCGGTCGCGCGCCGCGAAATGGAAACTGTCGCGATTAATGCTGATAACACGTTTATCTGCCGGCGTTAATAACAGGCCACTGTGCGGCCACACTTTTATACATATAACTATGAAACATGCACTTTAGATCTAGGTTTAGACTCCTTAGTTAAATAATACAGTTTCCAAAGAAACTCGAATTTAGGAATGAATGAAATTAACTTGAAGATATCAAGGCACAGTGCATAATCTGTTTTATTTCAACAGTACAATTTACTGTCTGCATATTTATTTGCTTTCTTCTTTCGACCGATGACTCAAGCTCCATTCAGCCGGTTATCACTATAAGACTGGATTTAGGTACGAATATAGTAAACAATAGATATTGTCTAGTGTTCAGTTGAAACATTATGTTCGGCTGACATGCGTGCGCTTACGCAACGTGTGACTCACGAGAGAGAACTGACCGCGGGACGAGGTGGCCAAATGTGACACTCACTTTGGTTATTTCCGATTGACTAATATGGTTATAATGTGACATTATGTTATTAATTTCGAGCTTTTTGTCGGACGAGACACTTATCTTTATTACTGATTAAAATCACAGAATTTACAAATATATGTGAGTAAATATAAAGTGTCATCTCTCATATATATAACAATATTGTGTCAGTTTATCAGTCCAGCAGTCGTACGCTAGATACGATCACAACAGTGTATATTAGTGCGGCGCTAAGTGGGTCAGGCGGCGCGAAGGGCGAGATGCGACCGCGCCGCGCTTCCTACGCCGCCGTGCGCGCCGCTCACCGCGCTAGTGCTGGGACAACACTTCCTAAATACGATACGTTCCAATTTACATAGAAATATGTTGTTTACATCGTATGGATTTTATTTGGTTTTATAAGTGGATACTTGGGGACATCGAAAGAAATTTCAGGATATCGGAAAATGACAAAACTGGAATGTTAACTAAAAACTATTTTTATACCGTTTTTCCGAGTTTATCCTTAGCTCTACTCGGAAAAACCTATTTACATCAATCGGCAGCTGATACAATACAGATAATGCAGGCGATTCCGTTTCGCAAGCTATTGTCCATTAGTCATGTCCCAAAAGTTTGTACGTTGCGATAGATTTTTTTTTGGGCCAACCTTGTCTGAGAAAACAACAGGTTGGTGTACGTGCAGCCTCGGACAGACGTTAATTCGATTCACGGTCGCGGTTACATGTAAACACACCTTTATAATTTGTTTATTTTTTGTCTACGATCACACGAACCTACCGATTGCGTCGCTACTGTTTCATAATTGTGAATTTCACGCGTCGTTAGCGCCGCCGAGAGCTCCTCGTCATGCAAATCGACCACTACGAAAGTGCCGAAGGAAATGCCGAGAAATTGTAGCACTTAGCGCTTGATCTTGATTGCCTACTTTGTAAAGGATCTAGTATCAGATTAGTATGCATTCTCCGCGACCAAGTTTCTTTATTTACCATATCCATGCGTAATGTTCCAACACCACGAGCTAAACAATATACTATCTACAAATAGATCGCGCCCTTTATCAAAATTATGTCAAATTAAAAACAAATATGAAATCTGTTGTTTATCATATCCGACGGTGTATTGCATTATAGTAGTGCGCTGATAAGATGCCACTACGGACAGATAAGCTTACTATCTCGATACGCACGATACTCGACGTAGGAAACAAGAAATAGGGACAAGGATATTGGGTCGCTACAGATATAAGTTTGTTTGTTTCGTCAATTACTACATTACACGTGTAAATCGTTACAACACAGTGGCCTGATTAAGTAGCCGGCGCGGGTGGAAAACAAAATGGAAAACCGTAAATGTGTCATCGAGATCGAAACCGCGCGTC
Organism: Heliothis subflexa; assembly: GCA_022398575.1. Classification (NCBI taxonomy): domain Eukaryota; kingdom Metazoa; phylum Arthropoda; class Insecta; order Lepidoptera; family Noctuidae; genus Heliothis; species Heliothis subflexa. The sequence goes on along the minus strand of JAKRBP010000099.1, from coordinate 171,158 downwards.
ACTACGTCCGCCATGTTTAGTGGTGCAGCGCGCGAAAGTGAGATTTAACGCGAACGGTGCATCGGAGCTCCCTTGACCCGGTTGCGCCGCCCGCGCCCGCACCCCGCACTACGATAGTAAACCAAACACATAGATACTTCGTCTAGGCGAGAACTGCATAGTAACCACACGCGCCGCTGTGTGCGTGCCCGCTGCGAGCGTGTGTGCGTGCCCATACACCGCGCTCGCGCCAATGGAAATATTTTTCAGGGATGTGATTAGCTTCATTATCGACAACGTTACAACATTTGTTTTTAGGTGAAAATATTAGGTCACGATGTGTGATTTAACTTTTGCCGTTAGGAAACCATTATGTGAAGTAATCGTCGGTTTATGATAAGCTAGAGGAAATTATTTCGAACCGGATCTATTAGTGTGGTACGTGTGGGTGTGCTGCAGTTGCCAATATCGCCTTCAATCTGTGAACTTTACATTGAAATAATTGCCAGCTAACTACTTGTTCCAATGACATAACGCCTGTACTATTTCACTGTTACTGCTAATAGCTGCTGTTTGTGTCCCTCATTGATACAGCACAAAAGAATGTGAAACATTTTCCTGCTCCTCATGCAAATATCGGTGTTTACAAAAACACTGAATAACCGCAATATTGTGACCTTAGGTAAGTACGTGAAAACTCGAGCAGCATTAGTAAGTACCTAAATAAATAATACCTATGTTTAGTGTACTGAGATGTCTCATTCTAAAAAAATGTAGTAAAACACTGTGCTACTTAAAAAACTGTGTAACTAATACAAAGTCGAAGTACGCACAAAAAGCCTCGTGGATTAGCCACGTTCTGTCGGCTCGATGACATAATTAGCGGCACAAAAACCGTCACAAGAAAACCGGTAAAGAGTTTGTACCGGAAACGTTTGGCAATCTCTACAGGTGGGCTCGGATATCGATACGAAATAGTTGCCACACTAATACGTCACCGTGACCAATTAACTACCTTTCGAAACTTTTATACGCAGATTAATACTAGGTAAATAGTTTTCTTTTATTGCTAATACCTCAGTTCCCTGATATTGGAGTTATTTTAATCTGCAGTGACCTTTGCAGATGGGAGGCGGGTGAACACATAGCTCTATTTTCAATTTGTCGTGGCGACCATGCGCGGTGGGTGGCAAACTTTATCCTTAGCCGTGTAAGTTAGTATTTTAATTTTAGCTCAAACTCTCGCAGCGAAGGTTCCACGCTATTGTAAATGACGAGATAATTTTAACTTTTCCTAAATATGAGTTTCTCGGAGCTCGTAACGTGAGCAATGAAAGCTTCTCTTTGTAAAGGATACAACTTGTTTCTAAGTCTTAAATAAAGTTTTATATATTTCCGGCTTGTATTTGTGGAGTTTGTTCTGACGTTTGGTTCGAGTAGTCATATATTATTCATTTCACGAATTATTTTGGGAATAATTTGCAAGTGAACCTTATGAATGAATTATAAAAGTATAAGTGTCGGCCTCAGCTTTTCGGCGGTCGTTTTCCTGTTTACTTGCGCCCGCGCAGGCGCGTTGTAGGTCGCGCGCACGGGTTGCGCAATCACAGCCATAGTCTTCTTGTTTCAGTATTACGATACTGGTCGGCAGGTTTTTGGATAATTAGCTGTCAAGTGTCGAAATTAAAGTATATTGTACCGACCTAAGTATTGGCGAGCAGTGCGGTTCTCCGGAAACCGTAAAATACCGGCATTGCGCGCGCGCCGGCGCACAAACAAACAAACAGCAGATACTGCAAACATCCACGCGCACATTGTTGTCCCGCGGCTTCCCTTGCCTGTTTTGATATAATAAACTACATCGTAGTGTTGTTGTTGTCAGAAATTACCTTGAAACCGCTTGATCTGACTAGATGGCTTTCTATAACTTCCTACGGTTAAGGACAGACAAGTATTACAGCGAAGTGAACTTATATTATGATATATTAAAATGGAATATTTGTCGTTTAGATTTTGATTTAAGCTCTGGTGTTTTTATTTAAATTCAAATGAGTCAACTCATTTATTGACAAGAATAAGATTTGCCTTATCGTAACGTAGCCGGCTAGGAAGCGTTGGCTGCGCGCGCGCCGGTCGCGGGAACTCGCGCGACATTGACACACTTGCCGGTGTCGTAACCGCGATGTTTGCGGTGATTGTCTACGGGCTTTTTATTTCGTGGAAATATACGGTTTTTGGTGCGCCACGGATTTAATATTTGAGGCAAACGAATGTAATTTGTAACAAACAAAACAATTAAGCTTAACTGTGTGAGGTAATATTTTAGGTTCAGCAATGACTAATCGATACAATGACCTATGTTCTGTCTGGATTTAGTAATGAAAACAAAGAATGCACTATTTGTGGAACATAGGAAGTTTCCGTCAAAACACTAGATTTCGGTAATGCTAGTGTTTATTTGGGCGTTAATCGCTGGCTATAACGAGTAGCATTATTGTAAGGAGGCGGAAAGTCCTTTACTTGATGAAGATCGAGCCGGGCACGTCTAGCGGTCAAGTGAATCATTCCTGATAATGTGGTATATTGTATATACTAGACTGTACATATTTATATACCATCGTCTGTTTAGTAGACAATGCGGAAAATACACTTCCTGCTCATTTTCCTTATAAGTCAAAAGTATGAGACAGTGTTCTCCAAAATGTTACAACCACATTGCCACAAGCACCTTCGGGTTATTAAAGAGATCTCTCGATGCCGCAAGAGTTGCGTCGGATGGTCTTAAGTAACAAACATAAGATTTTATGATCAGTAGCTCACAGTTCGTGACTGTAATGTAATCGAGTGCGGAACAACAATCGAGAGCTTCGTTCGAATAAAAAATATTTTGTAATTGCGGCGTGGGCGTCCAAGGTGTACAGTTCGCATCGCATGGCGCGCGCTCGTTGTGTTGCGTCACTCACAACTGTGTTGCACAATGTGTGGTGTGTTGTAAAAACGCCGGCGGCCGCGCGAAATGCCCTGCCCTGAACCTTGCTTTATAGACTTCTCTATGTCAATGACTTTTAGGGTCAATTTAGCGTGCCAAGTTACATTTCGCGATTTTTCTGTGACAGTTTGGGTGAAGGATATTGTACTATGTGCATAAGATTTTATTGGGAAAACAAAAATGTATCTAAATGTATGGATAATTCAAGGAAAATATATATTTTTTGTAATTTATCTCGGCAAATATCAGGTAAAGGTTCGGTTCTAATTCTCGTTGTAAAAACATCAATATAATTAACATTTTAGAAGCCAAAGCACCTGATTTCCTGTACAATAAAATGTCAGTGGCGTTTCGTAATATCCGCCGACGAATGCCAATAAAACGGACAGGACTATTTTGTAAGTTGATATTTATCGGCTACTGCCAAATTTAGTTTAAAACTATATACGAGTGTTTGTACATTACATGTAGTCTGTTGAAATTGTATTTACCAAACCAAAATCGAAGTGGGTTAATGACCTTATATTTCCGTAATCGAACAAAATAAGTGTATCTTGCTTACAACATGGAAATAAAAGGAAATTGCTAAAGTGTTTAAAGTAATTAAATTGCAACCATGTAGCTATTGAGAGACAAATATTTTATATCAACCATTTACCCGACGCGGACGGCGGAGGATTGAAAACAATATTTAAGCAATGTTGAGTAAGGTCAGTATTTAGTTTACTAGGTGCTACTAAATGCAGTAGCAGGTATAGATAATGAACTCAAGTACAAGTCATCAAACTGGTAACTTAGTTGTGTTACATACATTGCAAATAAGTAACGTCTCAAAATGTAGGTTACTGAAGTTATAATTTCTTGCAAAAAGGGAAAATTACTACAAGGATTTGCAATTCCACGCATTAATTGGACGGAAATAAAGCGATCGATAGCTTATTATTTATAGATTGTGCGTTATTTTATCAACGTTTAATAAGTAAACAATAGTTGTGACTAATTGGGCTAAGGGCAGCCAGTTAAATATTATAAGTACGCACTCAAGCCGACGGACCCGTTTGCCAAAGAATGTCGTAATTGTAGTACTTTCTTTTAATAATTACGGAATATTTGAGCTTTTATGACTGAAATATATTTCTGGAAAATGAAGTATAAGGTCACATGTGATGTTTAACGCGTTCCAGTTTCATTTGATCGCAGAATTTTAACCTAAACTTACAGTTACCATAGCGATGACTTAATATTCTAACAAACTCTAAAACACGACCAATATTGAAAACTAAACAAACCAAAGTATAGGGCAATTCCTACACAGAACTATTAACTACACATCAATTAATATCAAAAGTTTTGACTGAAATTAAGCGTAAATCAGTCTAGACCGTGTACAAACAATGTATATTAATGAGTCCCTCAGCCTCACTGAGCACACTTGTTCAGACAAACTGTTTTCTCTTTCAACACCAGCCTCCGAGAAGGCAACATACCAACTCAAGCGACGCGATAAATATTACGAGCTAGTCAAAGGGTGGTCGAATCTACCAGAAGATTTAGTACAAGACACGTTGCAATCTGAAGAAGATACAGCAAAAATGTTAGTTGGATATCTGCCAAAATAAGATAGCGCCGACTCAAAAGTGTTGTGTATCGAGATCATTATCAAACGAAGCTTTTAGTACAGCAACAAAATACATATACTAATCACATTCACGAATACCTATCTAGTATGTAGAGGTAAATATATGCGTATTAATTAACAGTGAAATACTTCGCAAATTGTTCGTCTAATGAAAATAGTACATCAGTTATTTATTTGGATAATCGACTCTTGATAATAATTTATAATCGAACATTTTTTGGAAATGCGTCAGAGGGTATTTTCAAAATTATACACGTGTGAGTAGCGATATAGAGAGATAGTTATGGCTTTGAATCGCGTAGTTTATGTTACAGCACACGCCTTTTAGAAGTCTGTAGCTCCTAGAAACATTATTCTGCCTAGTTTCCATTATTATATTAGTCTGTGTCCCGACCGTGCCCGCTCCGCCTGGGGCCGGCAAAAACTCCGGCAGCCTAAAAAAGCAAGGTCCCTTAGGTTATACGTTTTACCTACAATGTCTAGGCTAGACAACTATTAATTAGTATTATCTTTGTACAAACACATAAAACGTGTATCTGTATACATAACGAATAATTTTATGGTTTAGTTTTAATTTTGGATCCAGAACTGAGTTAAGTTAGAAAATGTTTTTTTCCAAGGGCACATAGTAATTTCCAGTACTTCCCGGTATTAGCAGTTGTAAGGCTATCCTCAAAGTAGTATCGAGCTAAAAGGTTCTATTTGTGCAACAGTTCGCGGAACCCGCGGCGGCAGGTCGATGCAAAATCTACTTAAATGATATAACTGCAGGGAAAGTTTGCGCCGAGCTTTTACTAACGTAGCTCTAATACCAGTTAGTTTTCTTTAATATTTTTTACTAAATTCTCCGTGATAAAGTCGTTGAAACTCATCCGGAAAGTTTTAGCCAATGCGAAAATTAAGAATTATAGTGATTACGTGTACAGATAGCGTTTACACGCGATACTGATAATACTTTTGGCATACATCGCACTTCCTCGTGGCGACGATGACGCGTGCGCAGTTGGTTACCCAACCAGTCAACTCACACAAATCATGAATATTTGGTTTATTAAAAATGTTTGTGTTGTGTGTCCAGACGGGGTGTCGATGTCTAATTGTTCGCACGTGCGGCCAGTGCGCCTGTGAGCGCGGGTGCGTGGGCGCAGGCGGAAGCGCGGTGACATCACACAGCTCCCGTCTGACTGCCGACTGTTTGGATGACCTGAATGAGCCAGAGGTGGAATGTTACGTCCAGCTTTATTGGGCCGACTTATTTATTGGACCAAGTGTACGAGAATCTGTGTCTAATAACATAATTAACTCCTTCTTTAATGGAAAAAAATATCAATTTAGCCATGGGAGCAGCTAAATATCCAGGATTGCAAAGAACCATGGTTTTCATTAGTATGTTACTTGTGAATGTGAACATAAACGTGCCGTGTAACTAGGGAAAATACCTTAGAAATAATACGATGTAAACTCGCGTGCTTCTATCGTATATTTATTAATTCTAGCGAACTGTTTTTCTTGTTGTGACTAACGAAAGCTTTTTCTGTATAAATCAGTCATCGTTAGCTATTTATAAGTATAAACTAGTATCCAAACAGTGTGAATTAAATGTAATTCTAGCTCCAAAGCAATGATGCGCTAACATTGACCGAATTACGATATTGAATACAAAAATGCCGTCGGATTTCCCGCATGTTATTGTACTCACCTTCACTATTTAATACTGTATGTACCTATGTATGTTTGTATGTCCGCGCAGGTCACGTCAGCAGTGTTATGTATCTAATAATATCCTCTGCATTTTTAACAAGAGATAAGCGTGTTTGGCCACGTGTCATAGCACTTGTGAACTTTTTAGCGATAGATAAGAGTCTGATATAGCAAAGTACCTATCAATTTTTTATACACTTTATTATTATTGCGGAAATGTGAATGTTTAAACGTGATCTGCTGTTTGATGATGAAATTCTTTACAATCGTATGTCGTGTTCTTGTGATAAGACGTCACTCACTGAGCTTGTAAACTGCTTGTCAATATACGAGCCGACAACAGATACTCGTGTTTCAGAATATTTGCGTTTTTTGCACTTGTTTCCTGCCTAGTGCGTTAAGTATAAAAATTAGTTAGCCATTTATTTTAAATAATTATGTTGTATCACACTAATATTATAAAAGCGAAAGTTTGTGAGTAT
>JAKRBP010000093.1:268538-278625 GCA_022398575.1 Heliothis subflexa | reverse complement strand
ATAGGTTGGCCTGCTGTTGTCTGTACAAGCCTTTCAATTGAGTAAAAATCACTCAAACAACCATACTTACGATAGAAGGATTTCAATTAATTTACAAATTATCAATAATTACCCGCCAATAAGTTCCCAGGCTACCAAACTATTTTTAATCACGCCCAAATACCACCAATACTTGTGCAGATCCATACTTCGATAAACTAGAATTCCAAGCAAGCTCTAAAATGATAATCAGGAATTTTCCAACTAAAACCCCGTTATTAAGTAACACTTAACTATAGTTAGTAAGTATACACAGCGTGGGAATATCCTAACATTTGTTCCGAACGTTGCGCGAGCGCAGGATCTAATCGAGATATTAATCGAGTTGGCGAGTTACTCGATTGCGCGTTATCGATTGTGGAATTAATGTTCGGTTGCAAGTAATTAGGTTGGTGAAGTGCTTATTTGGCGTGTGAAAGGGATAAAATGTAAGCAGTGTTTTTTGGGATTAGCAATTATTAAAAAACACAGCAGCATAACAGCAAAATATAATACTTACTCAAAAAACCTTATGAATGTCATTAAAGACATTTTCATGGTGAATTTTGAAATAAAACTCCATTATGATCTGGCAATCAACAAAATAACGTCATTCTTACTCATTTCCAGGTCCCAGATAAAGTTCTGGGTAGCTATCTAACAGATCATGCCAAAAATAGTCAAAATTAAAAAAAAAATCTATGGCACTATCTGTCATGTAGCTATTTAGAATTTTATCTGCAACCTGTTAAACTGGCCGTTACTCTTCTACTACAACAAATTATTATATCACCTTCATACAACAACCCATATAATTCAACAACGACAAAACGTGTCAGCCATCTAATTCTCGCAATAGGTACCTACTAATTGTTGAACGAGCTCTTACAGATCGTCTCGTGAACACAGATTAAGCGCGCCCAGACCCTTGTAGCAGACCCGATGATGCTCACCGTGATGCTATCGGAACTGCTCTTTGCCAGCCAGCAAGGGGTTATTGATATAGCGAGAAATCTTTTTTGTGATGTCTGCTGTTTGAACTTTTTTGCGGTTTTTGGAAAGTTATTTTAGAGCTTAATCTTGCGAAGACACTGTTTTTATGTGTTCGTAATTGTGGAAGTGTAATTTGTTGTATAAATACTGAGTACTAATGAATGGAAGGAAATTAGATGATATTGGAAATCCGTAGTGTTCAATTTCAGTAAACACCAATAATTTTGCCAAAATAAAATTCAAAATAATTTCTATGTTACATATTTAAATCGAAGTATTTTAGGCGAGCAACACCAGACGCTAGACTATCGAGAACAAGCGTATCTCTTGCGGGCACAATCTCTGTATTATCTATGCTACCGGGAGGCTACAACCAGTTGACAAACTGCACTACGTGATATTGCAGCCATTACTCCTGGTGATTCATATCGAACCCCCAACACCCCCCGACACCCCCTGGCGCCCCCAACACCCGGCTCCCTGAGATAACGGCCCGCCCAATATACCTATTAAAATTTAACCTGCATACAAAAAGTAGGACTCATGCACGAAGCTAATTACTACAATCAATCATTTTAGGTTTCAATCCGTTTCTGTTTGTTCGCAAATAAAATAAAAACTGGGCAATACGGAACTCCGGGAACCAGAGGCGGAACAAAACGCAACATACAAACAAAATCGCAATTGAGTTTTCATTTAGAAAGACGAATATTATCATCAAAAGTAAACGATAAAAAGCCTGTCACAGTTTCTTTTAAAAAAACAACAGGCTCCATAGCCTTTAACCTTAAACGAGTAAACACCGAAAAAAAGACCTGTTTAAAAAAAAGTCGAACTGTCAAAGTGACAGTTGGAGAGCGCGCCAAAACTACCGTTGACAAAGCACCGGTGAGCCGAAACAATCAACAAATTCACATCGTACAAACGGATCGGACATTTATTGTTCGCTATCGTTACATTCCACCTCTGTTGTTTATAACAGAGACGCCCAATTTGCTAGGGAGAGACTTTTTATCTCTTTTTTTGCTATTTTTTGGTACACGTCGAACAAAGGCGATATGACAGGTCTCAGTGTAGGAACGGTATCGCTAGTCGGGCACGACGAAAAACGAGAATAGAGTAATCGAGCAATCGAGTAAAAACAGAAGGAGCGGGAGCGAGCCCATCGGCCCGTGACAATTGCATCTGCAGTCGAATTGCAGACGCCATGTTGGATTATTGCGCACCTCTATTTCGATTAAGTGTCTCGACGGCTTTGTTTTAGTTTGCCGTCCCGTGTTTGCACTTCTTTATTTTTTGTTTCAATTTTTCCATGTACGGTTCTACAAATTAATTTTCTTTCGACTTCAAGCTCTTCTTAGAACCACAATTCCTAAAAAAAGAAAATCAGCGTTTATTAAGTACAGTTAGAGCCTATTAGCAATCCGTACATAACAATACTATCGTAGACTTCCAACAAGAAAAACAGCTCCATCATTTTGTCGAAACACAAAAACACATGTATCGTGGCACAGCTTTCTGAATGCGATATCAGCTTACAACCCTTCTCGGAAGGTCCGTGCGCTCACAATAGTGTTGTGCCTTAAAATATTCTTATTTTAATCGAGTAGGTGTATCGAGGAAGCGAGTATCGAGAGCGCTCGTGTGGAATATAGATAGTGACGGACGGTGGACGGCAACCGCCGATACGATACAAGGCGCGCCTCGCCAGAAATCTATTCATATTTTTCAATTTTCGTCCAATTTCGAACGCAGGTGAAAGCTGTAAGTCTGACTTTGAGCCTCTTAAAGATATGAACATTATTTTAAGATTGTTTACTGACTTCTATTTCGAGCCGTAACTTCTTATTTTAATAGAAAACAACAGTCAATGCTTGAACGAGATGAGGATGGAATTATGCAAGCGATTCTAGGAAAAGCAAAAAGAAACATGAGAGCCGTCAAAATCAAAAAAGACAAGCTAAAACCCGACGGAGCTGTCGAAACTCCAATTCGGAATCAATCAACTCAATCCTCTGACATACGTCATCCGACTTTGACAGTTTAAAAAAAATGGCGAAGGAACCAATCGGGTTGTGACGTTGGCAACAAAAGGGCGCGCGTCAGCGACGATGGATTCGAAAATTAAAATCTCGCGTTAGTTGGCAATGTTGGCAGTGCTGACGGCTGTCGGCAGCCGCCGGCCGCGCTGCCAACCAGTTCGATTTCAGGCTTGTTCTAAATATGTCAACACTTCTTTGTTATCGAGGGACGTGCGCGCGGAAATGAAAGTCCATCGAGTAGACGACTCTATTATCGCATCGCATATTATATGGGAGCGTTGTGCCGAGCAAATTAACGGCAATTTACTGAGTAAGGCTTTGTGATACTGACTGTAAAGCAGAACCTTGCTTTTTCCATTTTTTTTAATATTAAAGTAGCATTGATATTATTAATTATACAGCTCCAGCATTGCCTGAATGACTCATCATAATCCAGATGCCTAAAAATTTCCACGAAATAACAAAACCTTTGAAAAACCAGTTCATCACTTAAATACAATATTATTAACATCTTTTTAACTTATCAGCGGCTATAAATCGGTCGCATTAGTAATGCATGAATACCTTTGTAAGTATATTGATAAAACCTAACCCGTGGCGTTACCCAAACATTCAAAGAGATGAGTGACACACGATTAAGTATCGACTTACACCGAAGGAAGTAAAGGATGCCTACTTTATATTAAAATTCATCCAAAACTTGAATGACAATATCGGTGGAAGACATCGCACAATGCGCGAACCGCGCTCCCGTCCTAGAAAAAACCGCGAAAATTCCAATTTCAACTTCTATTAGATAATTCGCGGAATTGCGAAGAAAACTTACATGAGTGACGTATCAGTGTGCAGCAGGCGGCTGCTAGATATCCACGTATTTACGTACGTACCTGTCGTCGTCTCGTCAGCGTCAGGCTAAGCCGCGCCATTCTGTACACAGTTGAAAAACTTTTCGACTGTTATGTGTGATAGCGACGCCATTCGCACTAGAGTTCAGAACAAAATAAAGAAGCTTTTTTGAAAGCCACCGTGGAATCATTTTTAATCTGTTGAAGCACATTTCACACATCACTTTATGACATTCGAAAACCGGTGTTTAAGATAATTAGTTTAGCGCTATAGATAATCTTGCAGCGGAAACTATATCTTTATATGGCATATTTAACAGCATAAAATGTGGTTTGATAAATATATTTTGGTATAAAATATATGTTTTTTCTACGGGCACTGTATCGTCACATGTCACCTGTCCGAACAGATTCCAATCGCGATCCGAGCGACATTATGTTTGCTCAGTCGTCAAAAATTCTTTTGTGTCCACGAGATAAGCTTCGCACCACTGTGCGACACTAGCTATCGTCGTGCAATTTTTTAAACTAATGTTGCCTATCGATTTCGAGTGATGTGGGTTTTTATTTACGTGTCTATTTTTTAGTTATTTTATCAGACCTTTCAAATATGACTATTATAGTGGCTTGACATTTTATTTTTAATGCTCGCTCTAAATGCTATATCTTTTCATGTATCTATTGATGACGCATTTCGTCTATCACTTACGTCACTAGTTTAGCACACTGCATTGTGTAAGTTATTTTGCCAATGAATTGAATATTAATTGTTTGTATACTTTCTCTTTGAAACTTATCGTAGTTTCAAGGCCCTAATTCTATGCGATTACAATACTTTATCCATACGAGTCAACTAGTTATTCAAGTTATTGATAAGCTAATACAGTTAAACAACAACAAGTAAAAAAAACATTAAACGCATGCAACAAGTGACTGAAATTCTCAACCTGTTTTTATCAAACGTCAAAGCAAAAAATCTCGCAATTTCTTTCACTGTTTTCTTATCAAACTTCATAACGTCAAATGTTCCACGCATATCTACGCATATAAGTTTCACTTAAATCAACAGCCAAAGATAGTAAAAACAGATTCTAAGACACGCTATATCGATTACATATCGTGTCATTCTGTTATCGTGAAGAAAACTAGCCAAATGTCCAAAGATAATAATCAACAGTGCTCCTACAATAATTGCGATAACTATCAGTGTGTAATCCGGCATGTCGTTTGATAAAAATCGTAAAAATCGCGCTCGATTAAGTTTTTATCGGTTTTTTCAACGATAAGAGTCGCGCTTGGTCGGGAGCCGTCAGTGCGCCTCAGATTGTCGAAGCAAAACACTGTGCATGTGATTAGTTTAACCACTGTGCGATATGGACGCGGGTTATTGACGGTTCGTGCCTTTTTCAAAATATTTTTTAACATTTTTTCGTTTTATTTTTTGTATTTTATTGAGAAAAATCAGTCTTCAATAATCATAGTTCTATACCTATTAATTAATTAAAGATGAGGAGGTGTCATATGTACGTAAAAAGTTGTACTGATTTTACTATACATACATACTTAACTTAACATTAGATTACAAAAAATTAAATACTAATCTTGGATCCGTTTAGAAATTATCAAAGTTTGAAAGGCATGGATTAGAAATAGTCTAGAAAAATATAATCACTACTAGATTATTATCAGATATAGGATTAATATTTTTATCAAATCGACTATTTGAAATAAGGTACAATTTAATATCTAAACCATTTGAAAATATTTGGCACCTATTAATAAACCTCTTATTCACTGACTTATATAAGATTTACATAGTTATAAGCATAATATTAAAACATGTAAGTAGATAAATTTTCCTACTCAAAAAGAATGAAAAAAAATCTAGATAAGAAAACATCCAAACACATTGTGAAATAACTCATTGACTTTCCACATTAATAAATTGACAATACGATTTAAAAAATAATTACCTACTGTTTTCAGGTAGGAATGATTATTTCTCTTTCTATTCCGTCCTCAATAGATACCCAGTAGCAAAGATAACTATATCGCACAATTTATTATGTATTTACACTTTATTTTTATCATCACATGTAAAATTGTTTTACTGGCAATAGATAACAGATGTACGGGCTCTTATCACCAAACACATCGCCAATATTGGGACTAACATTTGTTCAAAAACACCAATATTTGACCCAATCTTCAGTTATTATTTCATACTGTAAAAGTATTGTTAAAACAAAGTGCAAGGAAATAAAAATAGTAATAAAGATTTTGAGATTTGATGTCGGGTTATTAAATTATTCATTTATTTATTATAAACATAACATTTTCTGTACTTATTTGTATTCTGTCTGACATTTATAAAATGCAACATTATTAAAATTAAAAACTAGATTTATAGAAATTAAAATACCTCTAAATAAACGATTAATACACAAACAATAATAGCATCAACCGATTTAAAATTCCCAAGTTCACCGACAACGTAAACGCCAATTTTCTTAAAAAACATTGCTTACTATGAATTTTCAAGTACAAGTTAAAAAAAAGTAAACAGTTGTTTTAGGTAAAACGGACATATGTGCTGTGTACGAACTTATGACTTAATCTTTTTAAAACTCCATAAGTGACATAAACTTGGTTTACAAAAACCAATCAACCACAAGATTAGTTCCATTCATCACTCTAACACACCAATGTAAGCGCCAATATTGGCGACAAACATTGGCTCCAACCGCCCGCAGCATGCAACCAATTTTCGCGTGTTACTATACGATAAGGTCGATTTCTTTCTTATCTGTACCCCTCCCCGCAATTCTGCCCCTTCACCCCCTCGCCGATAAACGCGTGGTTACGTGATGTTTTGTTTTCAATCAATAAACTAGTGTTATGAGTTATTGACTGGTGTTCGCGTTTATTTTACTGTGGAGTTAGTGTCTAATGATTTTGACTGTTGCAGGGATTAGTTAAGCAAATGTGTGTTAATACTGGGTTTATTCTCGTCAATGATTCGGTTAGGCTATGGCTTATAATCTTTTATGAATAAATAATGTCAAATTCTTACTAAACTTAGAAATGCAAACGTTACTCTGTCGAGCTTCCATTTAGATACACAGATAGTCTAAGAAAGGATATAGGAGTCTAAGATATGTTATAAGCTACTTTTTATCCGGGTGGAGGAAGTTGTTCACTCGGGACGCGGATGAAACCGTGGGGAACACCTGCCTATCCGGTAGGTTAAGGATTAAAATTTGAGAGAATGAATATGAAAACCTACTCATAGAAATTCCTACCTTCGCAAGGGAATGAATGGCGCTTCTAAATAAATACCAACATAGGTACCTAATCACAAAATATTATCATACATCCTGCATTAAAAACATACACAAAAATATCTAGATCGAAGTAAAATAATCTTTTCGATCTAAAACTGACATCACGAAACCGATTTTAAAAAGACAACATTACAAAAAACACGATGTCAAAATTATCAACGAAATCCATTGATAACACAATCTTAATTAATTGCATTAAATATCTTGTAATCAATGTAATGTAATATAACATGTTATTTCAATCAAATCAAATTTATCAATGCTTACGTAACGTTGTAATATTTTGAATTATTATTGTATTGTATTGTATCAAATAATCTTATCGGTCTTGCAATGTAATATTATGTCTAAATTTTTGTGACGAATCTAATATATATTTTACTGAGAAAATATTTTTATTATTAAAAACCTACGTTGAAACCACAGTAACAGTTAAATTTAGAAGGTTAACTTGATTACAGAAGTAATTATTCACAAAAACCTTAACATTTAATCCTTGGAAGGTATTTAGCAATTAAAAAATCACAATAAGACGCAAACATCACGTACGTATTATTTTTTCTCTCCTCTAAAGTAAATGTAAAAAAATTGTCGCCTACACCAACTTGTCCACACCTACACGCTATTTAATTACAAAGGGATCAGGTGCCATAAATGTAAAATAACACCAATGTTTCGATCGAAACAGATTACAATCACAATAATCAAATACAACCCTAAAAATCCGTTTCCCAATCGATTAATAAAATCGTAAGATTGTGAATCGATACTAAATTCAAAATATCGATTACAACTCTAGTAATAAAAGGCAAACAAGATGTCGTAGCGATTAGTAATTCCCAGCGATGGTAATCCTTGTTTTATTTCCGTTAATTTTGTTCTCAATGGAGGCAAGGTTTTAAAATTAATAATTTTCACACAATAATTGGTTAATGTGACACCTCTGAGGTTGTTAACATACAAACTGGTTGCGATAGGATCTATAGAGGTACTCGTAACGTATCGAGTTGATAACATCACTATCAGTCTAGTATTTCTGTTCATTTCTCCAATTTAGTGTGGGATTCCCATTTGAGTTTTTATGTTCGACGGAGGTGATGTAATTTCTGAATCATTTTCACTTTTAACTTGAATTTAATGATGACGTAAATATTTTAAATCCGTACATAACAAGAATTTGTTTCACTTCATGTAGAAACATTCAGAATATTAAAACACAAATATCAAAACGTCTTTAGAACGGAACGACATTCTCAAATCGGTGTACTTACCTGAATTACTTGAAGAAGTAGTATTAATATAATTAACTATGCGAAGCGATAGTAATAGAAACAGACTATAATAAATATAACATCAAAATATGCATTCATATGTGCATACATGAATTGTGTATCATTATAAAAGAAATACCAATCCAGCACTAATTTCCTAATCGTAATCGATTGGGAACGAGCGATTTGCAACTCGATTCTGAATAAATCGATACTCTACAACATTTTACATATCCTTAAGCTACAATCAGATCACTTGTATCTAATTGTACAAAACCTATGCATGCCAATTAACCTGTAATTCGTGCTCAGGAGATAAAACCATGAAATGTCACCGTTCCAATTCACATGAGTTTTAAACTGTTCGTGTATTATCGTGTGCATCTTTGAGAAGAAAAGCTGAGTGTATCAGGCCTTATCTGGGAGTCAAGAGTCAGGCTATCTGTAGGCGCTTTAAGAAATCTGGTGGATTGTCATGCTGTATGTTAATTTTCGTTATTTCTGCCAAAGTAAAATTGCCTTATGTAATAAACTATGGGAACCCTTATGCTGTAGAAAACTTTTGTCGTATGAAATTAGTCAATGTTAAGTTAAGATGTTAAGAATTAGCTCATTATAGCTTCGATATAAGTCATCTCCATCTACTTTATCTTATACTAATTTCCGTCAATCGGTATAGCAAATACGATTCTTTCAAGCGTTTCTTCTACTACTCATCTCAACATTCACTTTTTAGCAAATTATTAATATTTTTAGCACAAAGAACAGGTTTTCTAGTAGATACGTCATTTGCGTAGGTTGAAATTGCCAAATTATTGAATAAGAATTACAGAAACTCCGCATAAGATGAACCATATCAATAACGTCATAAAAATTACCATATGAATGTTTAAGAATGAAATATGTTATACCTATCTATATTTTATAAACCAATAGTTTATGTATAACTAAACTTCAAATGGAAACATTTTGATTTATAAATATGAAGATCAAACAGTAGCGGAGTAACTTGATACAAAGTAATAAATTCAATTGAAATATATTTATATAATAATGTAATAAAATATTTGGTATCCGATTGGAAATCGACATATTTGTTCCCAATCGGTAAGAATTCGATTGGTACCTATGCCTAATGAGGTAAGCGACTAACAATATGTCTGTCACTTACATCACTATAACGGCCCACCCGAATTACTAATCGATTAGGAAAATCGATTCTCGAATGAGAAATTCGAAAAATACTACATAGCTTTATCGATAGATCTACTCTCGTTAAATATCATTAAAGCTCCCGACTCGATTTATTACTAATCGATAAAGGTGAATTATTTGTTTTCTTATAGATTTTTGTGATCTGCTGTTAGCAGGAATATTTATTGGAATTATCCTTAGTTAATATTGTCCTAGATCGTATCTGTTTGTTTGAGAATAACCGTTATGTCGTGGTTTGGAAATGAATTATAAATAGTTTAGAGGGTGTTAAGCAAAGTACATTCTTGATAGTCTGTGGTTATGATAAACTTAAGTTCTATAATATAAAAAATCGGCCAAGTGCGAGTTGGACTCGCGCA